>PVKU01000077.1:366509-526652 GCA_004027475.1 Anoura caudifer
GGGGGGGGGGGGGGGATGGAAACAGGAAGTGTGGGTGTAGGCACAAAGCTGGCCCCCAGCACTGCCGGGTCCTGCCCTCGAGGAGCCCTGGGCGCCCCTGGCAGGGGCCCTGTCGCCAGCCCCTGCCCCGCACCCCCAGGTCGCCAGGGCCGCGGAACAGGGCGGACCCCTGCACCTCCCGTCCGACTGGAAGAACCTCCTCGTGTGCGCCTGCGACTTAGCCTAAGAGGTGCAGCCAGTGCCGCAGCTGGACCACGGTCCGTTGACCGGAAGGCAGTTCCCAGAATTGAGAAAGACATTCCCACCCAGGGGTGTCGAACTCGTTTTTGCCGGGGGCCACGTCAGCCTCGCGGTTGCCTGGGAAGGGACGATATGCTCGGGGACGGTGTCGATGTAACTACTGCTCCACCGGGAAGGCGTGGAGATGACGTTCGGCCTTTCGGAGGCACCGCGAGGCTGACGTGTCCCCCGGCAAAGGAGCCTGGCCCCCCTGCACCCGGGGGGCCTCCCCACAGGACTGCGCGCCTCGGGTGCTTCTGGATGAACAGGCAGGTGGGGGAGGGGTACGGCGGGTTTCTGCGAGGGCGTGGGGTCCATGGACCACCGGAACGTTCCGGGCAGGGGCCTCCGTGAATCCGACGTTTGCCGACGAGGAAGAGAAGCAACGCGAAGCCTACGCGGGATTCTCCTCCGTGGGACAAATTTCGAGATGAAGCCCCTGACAGCCCGAACGGCATCGAGAAACGCCCTACACAGCCACCGACGACCGGGGGCCTCTCCTCAGACAGAAGCACACCCACCACGCAGCAGCCCCGCCTGCTGGGGCCGCGCCCTCCCCACGCCCCTGCTCCCGGTTTTATTGCCGCCCAACGCTGTGTCCAAATCTGAATTATTTAACTATTCACAGGGGTCCCACCGACAAGGGGTGAGGACATTGTCGGTAACTTTCTCAACGATCCCGGGACGTTCAGGCTCCGTCCCATGACACCAGGAGCCGCTGAAGACGACACCCATCGGAGCCGTTTTCTGCTGCCGTTTTCGGCGCCTGGCCACCTGCCAAGGAGGGTTCATTAAATTACAGGGCAGGTGAGCACCGAGGCAGGAGTGTGAGCGGACACCGTGGAGAGCTTGCCCGGGACGGCTCTGCAACAGGAGCGACGCGGCTGCGACCGGTGCTCCCGTCGGCCACCCCCGGCCCCGTGTCCTGGTTCTACGGTGACCGTCCCCCCTTCACCGAGCAAGGAGCCTTTGGGGGCGAACACGGGCACCATGCAGGGAGCAGTGGGGGGGGGGAGGGCCTGGCGGCTGGCGGAGACCTGCTCGGCCCCCGGCTGCAAACTCCGTGCTCAGCAAACTCAACACCGGAGTTGTCACAGTTGCTCTGTCTCCTTCCAAGACGTAATTTATTTCAAAGCCACACAACTGCATTCTCTCGGAACCACCCCCCCCAAAACGTATCCACGTGCTTTCTGTTCAAGTCAACGGCGCCTGGCGTCATTCAGATGCCTGGGACCCCAGTCCTGGGTCCGGGGCCGCCCCACCCCACCCCACCCCCTGGCAGCTGTGGCGGTGACACGGGCCTGACCGACAGCCCAGGGTCCGCGCCCGCGGGCACCGCGCGTCCGCCAAGCAGGGATCTCCGAGAGGATCACGACCCAGCCCCTCACTCTTCCACAAACTCCGAGAGACACGCTGACTTTTGCCTTCCGTTGGAAGGACTGTCCCTGTTGGTGTTGCTGGGGCTGAGACGCAGGACAGGAGGCTAGAAATAGAACCGGACTGAGTGACCGCCAGGCCCCATCCTCCCGGACGCTGGGCTAGACCCCTGTCCACAGGGCCACGGGGCCACGGGGCCCGTGCCCACGGAGCCCGTGCCCACGGAGCCAGACTGCCATTGCAGGCAGTGGCAACGAAACAAAGTAAAACCCGAACACACTGGAGGCCCAGGCCTGTGTTGAAACCTGTTTACTGAGCTGCGCCAGGAAGTGCCACCTGAGGGTGAGGGGAC
This sequence comes from Anoura caudifer, assembly GCA_004027475.1. Lineage (NCBI taxonomy): Eukaryota > Metazoa > Chordata > Mammalia > Chiroptera > Phyllostomidae > Anoura > Anoura caudifer. The sequence goes on from PVKU01000077.1 coordinate 368,518, forward strand.
CCTGCAGCCCCCGTGGGCAACAGCTGGAGGCAGCCCCTGAGCGCCTCGCCCGCTGGCGGCAGGCTCCCTGGGAGGAGGCTCCGCAAAGGCCGGCAGAAAGGCGGGCGGGCGGCAAACACGCGGGAGAACGTCCGGTGAGCGGGCCCAGGCGGCCCTTGGGAGGGTCCCCCATCCGGCTCACCGGGGTCCTCCCCTCTCAGTCCCCGTTTTTAAGGAGCTAACACCATCAAGCTGCCCGCCCCTCACCCTGGCCTTCCTGTGACGGACACGGCCCAGAACTAAAATACCCTCCACTCAGGCAGCTGTCCCTGCTGGGACTGTCTCTGAGGGCAGTGGGGGGTGGGGGGGTGATCCCAGGCCAGGACCCCAGCCCGGCGTCTGCTGCAGGGCTGGCCTGCCTGTTCGCAGGGGTCCCGGGCTTCTCATGCCCCCTCGCCACCGCTGAGGACGCGCTGGGGAACGAAACTGCCCCCAGCGACACCCCTTCCCCACGGAGCGAGGGAAGGCAGCCATGTGCAGGGAGGGGCACAGCCAGGGCCGCACTGGGCCGGAGGTGGCCGGACGGCCAGGGAGACTCCAGCCAGACCCGGAGGCCTGGCTGAGTTCCTCCCGAGTTGCCAGGGCGACAGAGTTGGCAGCCGAGGGCCGGCCAAAATGAGGGAGCAAACAGGAGCCCTGGCGGGAAGCTGGGCCACGCCCGCCTCCCAGCTGACAGCCACAGCTATTTCCTGCGCTGAGCCCGAGAGGAGCCCAGCCCGCTCCTGCCGGAGGGCGCTGGGGCCTCGGACAGGAAGGCGGACGGGAAGACCGGTGCAGAGAACGGGCCTGCCTGCCCGGAGCACAGTGTGTCTGAAGTGTTCTCTTCTTTCTTCCAACAAGTGCCGACTGTCTGTCTGCACCTGCTAAGCACTCAGGGAACCCCCAGGCCCAGCCCCTCCCTCGAAGGGACAGGGGAGATGGAAGCAGGGGGTGGACTCCTACAGGACAGGGTGGGCGGGGGGCTGACCCAGCCCTGTCGCCCGGGGACCAGGACCACAGGTTCTCAGGTCAGAAGGAGGCATGACCGAGACGAGCCTGCCCTGCGGACAAGTGCCCGGCGTTGTGCCCACGGGAGCTGCAAAGCCCCGTGTCCGAGCTCCCAGGATCTCGGTGTCAGACCCCGGTTCCTCCATCACGTCCAGGCTCAGCCCAGGGGCTGCGTTTCCCACAGCACCGGAGGTTTAACACAGTAACGGAATACACCAAGGGGATAATCTAATAATCAACCCACGTAACGTAAAAATTGGTAAGAACGAGAAGAAAGGACTTTACCCGTAATTGCCCAAACCTGGAAGGAACCAGACGTCCTTCGGTGAGCGATGGATGCACGGCGCAGACCCGGGCGCAGGGACCCACCCCGAGAAGCTGCACGCACGCAGCGAGACGCCAACCGTGACATCCTGCTGGCTCACACCGCGGGGAGGCCGGCAGCGCGAACCTGCCCCTGACGTGAGCGACCCCGGCAACTGGGAACCGAAAAGGAGCGAACCCAGGGTGCGGCCACAGAGCGGTCCGAGGGCCGCGGGCGCCAGGCTGCGCAGGAAAGGCCAGGCCTCACCTCTCTCCCACCCGCATCCGCCGGGGCCCCGGGACGGCTGAGGCCTGGAGCCAGCCGGGGAGGGCGGATAAGGGGGACCAGGCAGCCTCGGCCCGGCTGGACCGTTCACCTCACCTCATTTTTCAGTGGCCAGGGCGTTAAAGCCTTTAAGAGAGGAGCAGCGAGCGGCATGGAAAATATTATACAGTTGTTGCAGACACGGCGGCTGCCGGTGCCAAGTGCACGGTGTGCGGCCCCAGCGCCTCGCCGCCACGTGGGCGCGGACAGGGAGTGGGGAGCGGCACCCTGAAGACCCACAGAAAGCAAGGGGACAGCAGGGGCCCCTGGCACCTCCTCTGGCCGCCCCCCGCCCCCAGCCCTGGGCAGACAGGCTGGGATTTCTCAGCTGCTCTATTCTTACTCATGAGCTCCTGCTCTGGGGTGAGGAGGGGCAGGGTCCCTTTATTTTGACAGAGAAAATGAAAGGAAGGAAAGGCCCTGCCCCCACCCCCCAGGCTGGGCTACTTCCACTTTAACTTTGTTCTAGGGGGCGGGGAAGTGGGGGGGCCCAGGAGCCTGAGGCCGCAGGGCCAGATGGGGACAAATGGGGGGACTCCCCGGCTCCCCTGGCCTCTGGCAGTGGCCACTGAGCACCTGTCCCCAGGCCGGAGCGGGGCAGTGGCCGCCTGGAGCCAGAGGCCCCACACGGATGGCTCCAGGACCCGAACAAGAGTGACCACCGGCCGGGGCCCTGACGCTCCCCCGTCAGAGCCCAAGCTCTGGCACCAAAGGCCTCACAGGGGCTTCCCCACCCACTGGCCACTGAACTTGACCTGCTTTCTACCTGCTGTGCCAGGGTGCAGGGCCCAGGAGGTGGGGATGCTGTGGGTGCTGCCTTGACCTGACCTCGGTGGGCTTGGGGCTAGGGGGCACCCCAGGGGTGTCCCTGGGTAGAAAAGAGGGGAGGGGCTGCTCGGGCCCAGGCTGGCTCCTCCCACCCTCCTCCCAGCCAACGCCTGGACCCTCCACCCAGGACTCCTGCACCAGAGGGACCTGCACCCCTGGACGCTCTGCCTCTGACCTCTGCACCCTGGTCTGCACCCCAGGACCCTGTACGCCGGGGCCGGTGCGCCCCCACCCTGCACCCCAGACCCCTGCACCTCTGACCCCCGCGCGCGGCGGGGGGGGGGGACCCACCTGGGGCCACGCCAGGGACGCCCTCGTTGCTCTGGTTAAATTCGAAAAGGAAATCAAAGTCGAACTCCTGGTCCTCCGGCCCCGTCATGACGGAGGGGCCGGTCCGGAGTCCGGGGTCAGGGTCCAGGGTCTGGGGTCGGGGTCCAGGATCGGAGCCGGTCCGGGATCCGGGGTCACCGCCAGGGTCGTAGGTCCAGGGTCAGGGCCGAGATCCGGGGTCGGGTCTGGGGCCGGAGTGCGGGGGGCGGCCGGGCTCAGCAGGGTCCCGGCCGCGGGCACCTGTGGTCGCCGCCCGGCTCGCTGCGCCCTGGGCTCGGCCCGTCCCGGTAACGTGACTCCGGCCGCCCCTCCCCCGCCCGCGCTCCGGCCCCTCCCCCGCGTTTCCGGGTTCACACAAACAAGACTCCGCCGCTGCGTCCCGAGTTTTAAATAAACTCCGGAGCCGGAGCGCACGCCTGTCACTCGCGCCCCCGCCCCAGCGCCCCGCCCGCGGGCGAGACCCCTAGAGTGCCCACGTGCGCGGGGGACACGGTTCCTCTCGGGACTCCCACGCGCCCGGCCGACTCCTCCGTGACATCAAGTGGCGTGGACAGCAGTGGCCGTGCCCGAAGTGACGGGACACTGTCCCCAGGCTCACTGACCGCCTGCGGCTTTGCGACTGTTAAGGCGCGACCACCACCCTCCCTCCTCTCCTGGGAGGAAGGAGGTGGCGCGTCCCACGAGGCAGGACCCACCGGGCTGGACCCCCAGCGCCACCCACCGCCGGCCCCGAGGCTCAGGACACCACCGAAACGAAGTGCTGGGCACAGGGGAGCTCTCCTGCGGCGGCGCCCTTCGCGCCCCAGCCCCCTCCCCCGTGTGCGCTGGCCGCGCGGCCTCCTTGCCTCCGCTGGTGGCGTCTGACTCCCAGGCCCGAGCCTCTGGGGCTCCTCTCCTCTTCGGGTCACACCTCCCTGCAGACCCCCAACCTCCTAAGAACACCGCTCGCTCCTGTGCGCGCAGAACAGCCCCCTCCCCGCGGCAGCCCGGAGGCCTGGGGCTTGAACCCCGGGCAGGCGCAGAGCAGCGCGCGCCGCCAGCACCTAGTACAGCGGGCCAGGCCCGGGCAGCCGGCGGTCGCCCTCGGTCTTCCTCCAGCTGCTTGTGCTCACGGCCCCCAGCGTCCCGGCCCCACGGAGAGCCAGCATCTGGACCAGCGGGAGACGGTGGCGAAGGCCACGGTGCAGGGGGCACGCGCTGGGGGAGTGGGGGCAGAGAAGGGGCGGTGCCAGGTCCCGCCCGCAATTCTGTTGCTAATAGCCCACCTTTCCGCCCCGACGGCCCTCTGCCCCCGCCCCCCACCCCCCGCCAATGCTTTTTCCAGAAGAGGAGACCCCCGCTAGTCACGTGACCCCTCCCGCGCCCCCAACGTGCGTCTCCCGTGACCCCTTGCAAAGGGCTGGCTTTCCCCGGCGATAAACTATAGCTCACTTTGGCCTGATTTGGTTTCTAATAATAGTTCTCACTTTGCGATGTATGTTGGAGGGTTGTTGTGTTTTACTTTGCTTTTTCTGCTGACCTCCAGGCAAATGGAAGTTCTGTGTTCTGTTGAGATGGGAACATCTCATTTTCTCTCTTTTTGGTGTTTTTTCCCCCCCAACTTCAGCTACCTCTTCACCTCCGCAAAACACTGACACACGGCTAACGGTCCGGATCATCGGTTTAGACTAAAACTTTCTGCCCCACCGTCCTGCAGAGGGTGGGCTCGCCCGGGCCCCCTGTGCCCCACCAGGTCGCTGGGCCCGGCAGGCTGCAGGGCCCAGGGCTGCTGCTCTAGAGGCAGAGCTGGTCTCCACCTACTTTCAGATCCCCAACGAGGCTCCCAGAGCGGGTGGAAGCTTTTTAAAATACTCCTCCTACCAGCACCCCAAGACTTCCCTCGTGTGAAAGGGGGGAGCTGCTTGCCAATTCAGCACACGCTCCAGGGTGGATGGGGTGTTTACTTTGGCGCTTCCTTGGGGGCTGCGGGTGTTCCCGGGTGCAGCGCCCCGGCCCTGGGGGTGACACAGTGGGGTGCCAGCGCCCTGCTCATCTGGATTAGGGAACAAGGCCCAGAAGTGAAGTGGCGGGGGAACAGGGCGGCTTTGTTCTGTTCTGGGAGCCTGGGGGCATTCGTGCGGCGCGGCCTCTGAACGGGTGGGCGGGCGGCTACCTACAGGCCTGCATTTCTCCGCGTTCTGCTCGCAGAGGACGGGCGCCCGGCCACTGGAAACGCCAGCCCCTTGCGGGCTTCGACCCAGATGCTTGTTAAACTTGGGGACCGGGGTGGGGGGTCAGGCGGGCTCAGGTTCGGGGGTGGCACTTCAGGCTGCGGTGGGCCTGTCTCCAGGGCAGAAGGACAGACCAGCAGATCGTGCCCAGCCCTCAGTGGCAGCAGGGGCCCTGGCCTACAGCGGGGAGCCCGCCTCCGACGGAGGGCCTGTCTGCATGGAGGATTAGGTCACACTTCTGGTTCGCCTCATTCTGTCCTTGCAAAATAACACTGATGTTTGTTTAGCCAAAGGGCACCGGCCGCTCTGCTCTCCGAGGCCTTTCTGAGCCTCTCCGGGAGGAAACAGGAAAGCTGAGCACCGCCCCCTCGACGGGTTTTCCTCTCGTCAGGGCGAGAGCCTTCCCTGCAGGTTGGACCCCTGACGGCCCAAGTGAAAAAAAAAATCTGAACTTTGAAAGGCCTGTGGTTTAAACAAAGAACCATGATAAGAAATGTGTCCAGGGGGGAAACTTTGAAATAAGTGTCCAAGGGGTGACAGTCAAAACCTCAACACTTTTTAAAAACTTTTTTTAATAGCAAGAGTTGGTTCTGTAAACATTTCCTGAGGTTCGCATCTTAACCTTTTCTAAGCGGAGAGCAAATGGTAACAAGCACCAGCCACGTCGTCCCCGACACGAGCTGTGAGCCAAACGGCAGGAGGCAGCAGGCCCACCACCCCGGCCACCTGGCCCCTGCGGAGCGGGCGCCCGGGCTGCCGCTGGAGGTGCCCGCCCGGGGCCCGCAGGCTGTGGGAGCTGCTGCTCCGAGGCCTGGCACTCGCTGGACCGGGCAGGAAACGGCAGCCTGCACTTTCTAGGGCTTGCAGAAGGATGTCCGCCCTTATAAAATGCGAGTACTCATTACACACGGCAGGTTTGCCAGCTTTCTTAAAATAATCTGAAGAAACTGCTTCCGTGGGACAGGGCCTTGGGAAAGGTGTCGCTTGCCACCTCCACGCCTCCAGGGGCTGGTGGCGGCCCCTCTCCCTGGGCTTCCGGACACCTGAGGGAGCCTCCCGAGGGAGGTCCCCGCTGCTTTGGTCATGCTGGGTCCCGTAAGGGACAAAGGGGACAGCCCTACGGAGGGCGGCGAGCTGTCAGCGGAAGACTCGCCATCGCGGGGCTTCAGAGCCCACAGCACGCCACCCTGTGACTATAAGCAAGCAGCCGGAAATTCGGCGGTCGCTTTTCAAACTGTCCTGAAACACTTTCTACCGTTGGGACTCTGGTGTCTACAGGATCAAAAACGGCTAGAATCAGGGGCTGCGTTAGGGCAGCGCTTCTGATCGACCCAGCCAGCCGGCCGGCCGGCCCTGAGCGAGATCATCGAAGAGGAGGCGGATTTGGGGGATTTGGGGGCCGGCGCTTGGAGAGGGGACTCCCAGGGGAGCGGGCCCCCACACTTCTCGCTGACTGGTCTTCGAAGCCACAGGGTGGCCTGGCCCCACAGCGCCAGAAACCAGGCCATCCCTTGTCCTCTCCCAAACATCACTTCCTCCCAAAGTGTCCTCTGTGGTTCTGACGGCCCCAACCTCGCCCAGTCCCTGAACCGTCCGCGTTTGGGCTGAGTTTTTACCACCGGGATTCACCGCGGGGCTGCAACCGCGAAGGCCGAGCGCGCGCACTCCGCGCTAGAGAAGAGGAGACACCTATTGGCAAGAAGTCGCGCTCGAAATCAGGGCTTCTCCGGGGGAACACCAGGGGGACACCGCTTCCCAATCTGTGCAGCGCGCTGGGGACGCGCGCCCCTCCCCGCGCGCATATGCCGGGGGCCAGCTGGGCCGTCCTGGGGTCGGACCCCCGGGGCGTGCGGGCGGCACAGGCGCCTGGGAGGCGGTGGTGGTGGTGGTGGCGGTGGGCTCCGGGCTGGGGGCGCGGGGTCCAGGGCTGGGGGGCCACGAGGGGGGAGGTGGCCACCGGCTTACCTTCCTCCGCCGACTTCATGGTGCCGCCGGCGGGCGGCGCGGGCCCCAAACTTTCTTCTCTCCCGCAGACTGCAGCCGGAGCGCCGAGTGGAAACTTGGAAGGGGCTGGAAAACTGGTACTTGGCATCCACGCGGCCGCGGCGGCGCGGAGCTGGAGGAGGAGCGGGCACCGCCGGGGTCGGGCTCTGGGGCGGCAGACTCCCCGGCGGACGCGCGCTGCCCAGGCTCAGCGTCTCGCTCCCCGGAGAAATGTCATGGAGGGGCGTGTGCGCGCGCGTGGCGGGACGGCTGCGGCCGGACCCGAGTGGGGTGGCGGGGGGCGGTGGCGGGGTCGGAGGCGTGCGCCCGCGCCGGCAGCGGGTCCCTCGCGGAGACTCGGGAGTCTCAAAGTCTCGCTCTGACGCAGGGCCGCGCTCTGCCTCCTGCCTTTTTAAAGCTGGAAAACACCTCCCCCGCCTCCCGCCGCCCAGCCGCTCCCGAGCCCCCTCCCTGCCGTGACATCACGCCCCCGCCTGTCCGGCGTGGCGCGGGGACCGGTGCCGAGCGCCGGCCCCTCCCAGCGATGCCGCCCCTCTCGGGCCAGGACGCAAGGGCAGCGGGCAGGGGTGCGCGTGGGGGCACCGGCCGCGCGGACCAACCCGAGCCGGGACCGGCGGGGTCCCGAGAGTCGCTCTCCGCTCAAAGCGGGCGGTGGGGGCGCAGGGCCGAGGGGCTCCGGCGCGCGGCATGCTGAAGTCATTATGTAAAATCGCAGGCTTCCCCGTGGTGGAAATTTGGAAAAGCTCTCCCCCTGGCAGGCCCGAGAAAGGAAATTCCCACCCCGCCAAATCACTAACAGATTGCGCGGCGGTACCTCGACTCTCTGCCGTTTCACTGCGAACGCCCGAGCCCTCCATCCCGGGCGCGGAACCCAGGGCGGGGGGTGGGGGGGGGAGGCCGGGGAGCTGCGCGGCCCCTCCCCGGCTACCGGCCCCCGGCTCCACTTGGGACCCGCGGGCGGGGCCGCCCCGGGAGTCCCGCGCCGACGCGCGGTCCGGGGAACACTTTCCTCTTTCAAACTCTCGGCCTCGGCGCAGCTCGGCTGCCAAACGGGACCCTGTTTTCTCGTTGGCCGCGGGTGGAAGGGCTTGGAGTGTTAGGGCGGTGAAATTGTCTGGTGTACAAAACCCATAAATCTACGGCACGACACCCTTCGTGTCTTAAAATAAACCCACAAGGAAAGGACGTGTCAGCTGCCCGGACCCAGGAGGCCTGCGGGGCGCCGGGGCGCTCCGGAGTTGCCCAGGCCCGGGACGCGGAGAAAAGGGGGGCGCAGCCGCAGATGAAAGGAGGCCGCCCAGCGGCGTCCGCGGGCAGAGCTGAAGTCTCTCCCGCCCCGGGTCTCCCGCCGAGCCGCCTCGTCCCTGGGGTGTCCGGGTGGGTGTCACACTTTTGTACCTCCGCTCTCAGGCTGAGCCGGTGCCCCCGGCGCGGGGAGAGGGGGACCCGCGTGGGGCCCGCGGTGGAGGGGGCAGGGGACCCCGCGAGGACGCCGGATGCTCCCGCCCCGCGCGCGCGGCCCGGGACGCTTGGCCGCCAGGGGGCGCCAGGGCCGCGCCGCCCTCGCCCCGCCCCCTCCCGTCTCACAAGATCGCTCCGCGCGGAGCCCCGGTGTCCCCAGACCCGGGTGCCCGGGCGCTGCCCAGAGTTTCCGTTTCCCGCCCCGCCCCCCGCCCCCCCGGCCGGGACGCGCCGGGAGGAGGAGGCCGAGTGTTGGGGGCGCGGCGGCGGCGGCGGGTCCCTCGGGTCGAGTGAAAGTCGAGTCCGACCCGTGCGCCCCTCCCGCGCCCCCGCCCGCGCAGGCGGCCCAGGCCCAGAGCCCGCGGGGCCCGCAGGGGCCGGGGGCGGGGGGGGCGCCCCTGCTCGGGGCGGGGCCGCAGCCGGGAGCGCTGGCCGCCGTGGCGCCCCCTCCCCCTCGACAAATAGTGCTCGCTGCGTCCAGAAAGGCGCTTTCCTGTCTGCGCTCAATGCCCTCCTTATTCCTCCGCCCGGTGACGGAATCCCCGTCTGTTTCCCTCTGTTTAATGCCGTTGCCGGGACCACGGTGGCCGCGCGCCAGGGCGCAGGGAGTTCCGGCGTCGGCGGCGCAGCCCGCGGCCAGCGCGCCCCCGGCCCCGGCGGGTTCTGCGGCCGCCGCGGTCCCGGGGCTCCGTCCTGTGGCCGCGGCCCCGGCGCGCCCCTCCCGCCGCCCGGGCCTCCCGCTTCCTCGGGAGGTGTGTTTATAGCCGCTACCAGGAGAGACGTGACACGGATTTTATTTTAAGAATGGGTGATGACTAACGAAGTTAAAAAGGAGCTTAGGGCAGAAAACAAGGCTATTTTTAGATTGCTGTTGTTTCTGTGGATTATTGGGGCGAAGACACCCCAGAAGCTTACCATTTTCAAAGTCCCCTTGGGTGCCAAGTCCTTTCTCCTGGAGCGCGCGCGGGATGTTCCACCCGGCGCAGCATTTTCTGGAGACCCGGGCAGTCACGTTGGTTGGGTTTGTGTTTCAGCACAGCTGCTATGGAGACCGGGCCTCAGTGATGTGGGCGGCCGGCCGGGTCAGGAGGACCTGAGAGCGCGCCGGCCTCCTGCCCCCGGGAGCCCCAGGGGACCGCGTGGCGCACCTGGCCGGGCGCCGCCCGCCCTCTCCCCGGTGCTGCGCAGGGGCCTGGCCAGGGCCCTGGCCAGGGCCCACCCGTCCCTGCCCTTACTCAGCGGGACACAGGCCCGTGCCACTTGTTGCTCGGGAACGCCACGCACACGTCTGCCAGCCCACTGTGCACGCTTGCTCCTGCTGGGGCTACACGCCGAGCCGCAGCGAGGGCCACTCGAACACGTCTCCATCGGGGGGCACGCCGAGCTTCTGGGTCCTGTCACCGCCGTAGGGTTCCCCTGACGGCGCCTTTCCGCCCGCGGGGAGGGAGCCCACAGGCCGGACAGGGGCGCTGGGGCTGGGCTGGGGGACCTTGGCGCTGGGCAGTGAGTTTAAGACCTAAGGACGACGCAGAGGTCATTCACTTTGAAGTAAACTGCTGAGATTTTGTAAAAAGCCAACGCAAGTAAATCTCACAGCTGTGGCCGGAGCCGAGGAAGAACGGGTTTCCCTGGATCATACTCCTGTGTCCTCACGTCCCTTTTAAGTTTGGGGTGTTCTTAGAGATCCGAGAGTTTGGGGCTCAGAGACGCTACACCGTGGTTTAGTCGCGCAATATCTCATCAAGGCCGCCCTCCCTGGGTGGTTGCCAAGGCCTCCTCCATGGCCTAACCTCCTTCCGGCCTAACCTCACCCTGACCCCCAGATCTGAAACCTCAGTCCACCAGCTTCCCTCCCAGAGGACGTGCCTGGGGCATCCGGAGCGTGTCCACAGGACTCGGCCCAGCAGCTGCGGTCCTTCAGCCCGCACCCCTGCAGCAGCCACGCGGGGACCTCAGTGGGGGCCCTACCAGGGCCTGTTCCCCGCCCCGCACCCCGACCTGGTCCAGGGGTTTGCAACCTCAGTCATCTCACGGCTCCCAGTCTGCTCACTCCATTCGGCAGCACGCTGAAAACAGGCTCGTATTTGCGCCCCTCACACAGAAAACAGTGTCATTTTGATTCGTGCACGCAGGACGACTATTGTTGTGTTGGCTGTGGTCATTTTTTCTTTATTTGACCATCTAAGGGGAGAAGAGGTCAGTGACCCTGACTAAACAGTCAGTTACCGCACGTTTTAAAATTCCCCGGCACACCTGGTAGAAGTCACTGATTCAATCACCGGAGCCTTGCTCCGATCCGCCATATCGCCCGTTCCCGGGGCCCTTACCGCATCTCCGAGGAGTCTTTGCCCGCCTCCCTGCCCCCCCCCCCCATCGGCACCTCCCAGTGGGGTGACCTTAGACAGCCTGAGTTTGCTGCGCCCAGTACAGGGTGGGGCAAAAGTAGGCTTCCCCGTGTGAGCACAAAAAACACGAAGTTTATTGCATTATTAGTAATTACGGTGCGACTTTCCCTGCGAGCCGCTGTGAACCTGCCGTGCCCCACCCCGCGGGCTGTCTCCGGGAACGCTCCAGGAGCGCTGGAGTAGCACGCGTCGGACTCCGCCGTGGGGTGGGCGCCGCCCAGCCCCGCCGTCTGGGCGTCCGGCGGGCGAGAGGGCTGGTGGGGCCTCGGGCTCCCGTGGGTGTTCAGTCTGGTTGTTGCATCCGTTCTTCAAAGTGGCGTGCCGACGTCCCCGGATCTCCCCGGGACGATTCTCCCCTTCACCCCCCCGTTTCCGCTTTGCATGTTGTGCAGCTCTGTTATTAGGTGCCCATGTGTTTGCACTTGCGACGTTTTCCTGACCGGTTGGCCTTTTACCTTTCCGAAGTGTCCCTCTTTGTCCTCAGTGAAGCCTGTGTGCTAAAATCCATCTCGTCAGACATCAGCGAGGCCACCCCGGTTTTCTGCGGTTGCTCTTTGCGTAACTGTGTGTTTCCACCTTTCAATGTGAGGTGTGTCTCCCGTTAACAGTTAGCGTTGGGTTGCGTCTGTGGTCCAGCTGGACGACCTCTGCCTTTGACCCACGTGATGTCACTACCGGTACGCACCTTCCCCTCCACGTTTTCGTTTTCTTTCCTCCTGTCCTTTCTGTTCCTCTTTACTGCTTTCTCTTATGTTAAGTGCATTTTTTTCTAAATGATGCTTTCTTTTTACTTTTCCTGAGTTATTTCCTTAGCGATTGTTCTAGGGCTCATCACGTACGTTAACATCACCACCAACCTCGGATTTGCACCGGCTTCACGCCGACGCTGCTACACACCAGTGTTAGTCCCGGACCGTCCACCCGCTTCGTCCCCTCGGACGGTGTGAAGTCAGACACAGCGCAAATAGTGATGTCGCAAACCCCACAAACAGTGTCACCGTTATTTCTGGGCCGTCTGCCGGCATTTCCTTAACCAATGCAGCTTTGCTCCACCCACCACTTCTGTGTTAGTGGAGATACATCACAACCTGCTGTGTTTCTATTAATCATATCCCCATGTTACGTTATATGTCCATTATTCTATACAGCTGCTCCTTCAATCAGTTATGGGGTGAAAAATACACATTCGTACTATCTTACACAATCATAGAACCACTTTTACGGAGACCCTGTTTTTCATGAGGATCCAGTTTCTGTCTGGGGTCACTTGCTTTCAATCTGAAGAAGTTCCTTTAGTATTCCCTTTTTTAAAAAAATAAGATTTTATTTATTTTTAGACAGAGGGGAAGGGAGGAAGAAAGAGAGGGAGAGAAACATCCAGGTGTGGTTGCCTCTTGTGCGCCCCCTACTGGGGACCTGGCCGGCAACCCAGGCATGTGCTCTGACCGGGAATTGAACTGGCGACCCTGTGGTTCACAGGCTGGCGCTCACCACTGAGCCACAGGAGCCAGGGCTTCCTTTAGTATTTCTTGTAAAGTGGATCTGCGAGCAGCAAATTACCAGTTTTTGTTGATCTGGGAAAATGTTCATTTCACCTTTATTTTTGAAAACTAGCTTTGCTGAGTATGCGGTGCTTGGGTCTCCACCACCTCCGGGTCTGCGTCGTTTCTGCTCGGAAGCCACCGTTGGACTTATCGGGGTCCTTGTAAATGACACGTAATTTTGTTCTTGCTGCTTTCAAGATATTCTCCTTGTCTTCGATTCTCAGCTTTTAACTAAAATGTATCAGTTGGTGGGTGTCTGCCTTTATCATTCACATTGAGCTTCTTGAATGGGGAGGTTGTTTTTCAATAAATTTGCAACATTTTCAGCCATTATTTCTCTAGGTATTTTTTCTCCCCTTCTCTCCCCCAGTCCCTTGGGTGGCCCCGCGGGGCACACGTGGCAGCCCGGGTGGCACCTGGTTTTCCTGAGGCCGTCTTCGTTCTGGTTTCTGGCCCCCCGAGGGTCTGCCTTCAAGCCCGCCATCTGCTGCCCGCCTGCCCACACCTGCCGGTGGGCCTGGGGCTTCGGTCCCACCTTTTGACCCCAGAATTTCCACTTGGCACATTTTTGCAGTTTCCTTCTCTTTATTGACAGTGCCCATTTGATGGGATGTTGTCATCATCACCCCTTTACTTCCTTAACCAAGCGTTTCTTTGGTTCTGGGAGCACATTCCTGGGGGTGTTTTTAAGTCCTTTTCTGTGGAAGCTGACATCTGGGCCTGCTCTCCCTGGTAGTTTGGGTTGAGGGCTTTTCTTTCTTTTTTTTTTTTTTTTTTTTTTTTTTTTTTTTAGCGGGGGGGGGTGTTGTATGTATCGTGCATTCTTGCTTTTTTGCATGCAATGTAATATTTTTGTTGGGAACTGACATTTTAAACAATACATTGTGGCAACTTTTGGTGTAGGTACCTCTCCCCCCCACACAATCTGGGGCTTGTGGTTTGCTTGTTTCTTTGTTTAGCGGGTGGCTGGGTTGTTTGAATGAAGACTCCCCCCTCCCGGGGTGTTTGGACTCCCCGCCACTCCTCCTCAGGGGGCCCAGCTTGGGTGCCACAGTCACCTGATGACAGGTGACAGTAGGACTCCTGTCCTCGACCACAGCCAGCTGAGGAGCCCCGCCAACGGGGTCGCTCTACTGTTCCTGGCGACGCCTGGCAGATGAGTCCCCACAGAAGGGGGCGCCCCAACGAAACTGTGGCTCTTTGGGTGGGACGGTGTTGGACGCTGGCTCTGCCCCGGGCAGTGTGTGCCACCATCCTGGCCCCAGTTCTCCCCTGCAGCCCAGGCCGCACCTTTCCTGGACCCAGGATCTCTGCCCGTGACCCTCACCCCCACCTCCAGTGCTTGCCAGCAGCCAGCAGCTGGAAGAGGCCAGCATGGTCCTCCCCATGGTCCTACCTCCAGAGGCAGCGCCGCCCTGCTGGTGCCTTTGCCTTGGGCTTCTTGAGAAACTGTGAGAGAATATAGTTCTGTCGCTGAGCTCCCCACCTTGTGGTCATTGGTTACAGGGACCCCAGGGAATCAGGCACAAATGCCAAGTGGCTTGACTTCCTCCTCGGACCCCACACCACACCTGCTGTCCCTGCCCCCGGAGTGCCTGTGGCCCAGGAGGTGCCCAGCTCTCCCTCCCAAGGACACGCTGTCCCAGCCTGCCGGTCAGCCGGGACACGGCCCCTCTGCATCGGACTGGCACTCACTTCCAGGCCCACATCTCGGGCACACACCCGGTCATTCTCACTGGACACTGCATCCCCTCACACAGCCTTTGTCTAGGGACCCCTGCTCCAGGGACGGGGGCTCACGGGGCCACCCCTACTCTCCACAGGGGTGTGGGCCTGCAGCTGCTGGGTGGAGACGGTCTCCTCCACTGGGTGAAGGGCCCACGTGCAGGAGAGCAAGTCCGGAGGCCAGTCCCGCGCTGTTTGAGCCTCTGAATCCCGGGGCACCTGCAGACCCTCGTCCGCTGAGGGGACAACTTCCCCTGTTTGCTCAGCAGGTTGGAGGTGGGACCCTGCCACAGCTGCAGGAGTCCCAGGCCGCACCAGAGCCAGAGCTCAGGGACCTGGCCAGAGGGTCCTTTCCTGCTCCGTGAGGACGGGAGGGAGCGGCTGTGGAAGGGCATTAAGCGGCACACGAAGCTGTCAGGAGGGAGGGGGAAGGCGATGTGGAAGCTGCCTAACACCACCCCGCGGCTCTGTCCCCAGGGCCGGCCGGGCTCCTCACTTTCCCTCCACGCCCCTGGGAGCACAGGGAGGCCGAGTGGGCACCGCAGGTCTGGCCACCCTGGCTACCGCATGGGCTTGGAGACATGTCGTCTGTCCTGAGCCCCGGAGGCCTGGGCACCCCTGACCCTTCCGGGTCAGCCTGAGGCCCACGCAGGCACCTCCAGGATGAGGGCGTCAAGTCCAGGGCAAGGCCCTGTGGGGGGAGTGGGGGGAGGCTCAGGAGCCACTTCCTACACCTCCCCCTCCCCCCAGGAAAATGTTACTTTGTTTCTAGTAAGAGTTGCGGCTTGCACCTGTGAATCAACCATGTTTCCTTCTTGCGCAGTAACAGTAACAGTTTTCTAGTGGCAACATCCTACCTTTTTCCTTAAACCAGTGGGTTTATCTCAATCGGTCTAACGGGGCCTGTCCTGCCTGGCCTCAGACAGGGAGGGTGCTGTCCTCATCGTCCTTTCGGGACCTGAGCGACTTTCATTTGGGCCAGTTTGGGGGAGGCTCCAGCCAGGGGTAGATGGGGTGGCCCGGGCCTGGGATCCACGGCTCCCAACCTGTTTTCAAAGTGTGTTTGGTTTAATAAAGCACTAAACAGCAGACAAACTCTGCAGGCACTTTTTCCACTCGTTTGAAACCCGAGTGAATTTCAAGGGGAATTTGGGGCATGTGCTTCTGATTCATTACAGCCAGCCATCAGGAGGCTGTGTCAGGGCGTTTGAAGTCCGGCAGACGGCCACCGTTTACAAGCCGCTGAAGCCTTTTTTCTGCTCAGAGAAGGAGAGGAAGTGGCACGTTGCCAAAGTGTAAATGATCGCGAGCCCTCAGCGCCGCCGCCGCTTCCCATCCCACACCCGTGGGCGCGGGGCTGCTGGGCACCGGGACAGACCAGCCCCGGGAGCCGGGCGGTGGGTGGGTGGCCACGCCCTGGGAGGTGCACGCTGGTGGGCACCGGCCCCCCACCCAGCTCTCCTCCACCCGGACCTCAGCATCTCAGACAGCCAGCGACCCTTGGGGGCATGTTTAACAACTGGTAAAACGCATGTAACAAAAACCCACCGTTTTTGCCACCGTTCGGGGCACAGCTCAGTGGCCTAAGCACAGTCACGCTGGTCGCCACTGAATTCTTCATCTCCCCAAACTGAGCCCCGGCCCCCGCAGCCACCGCCTGCCTCCGTGGTCCTGACCACGCCGGGGGCCCATCCGGCTGCAATCACACTGCGCCTGTCCTTTTGTGACCGGTTTCTTCAGCGGGCGCAGCCCTTCCTCGTCGGGCGGAGCGATCCTCCGCCGCGGGTGAGCACTGCGTTTTCTCAGCCGCTCCTCTGCGGTGCCTGTGCGGGAGGTCTTCCTCGTTGGCCTCCGTGAATAACGCTGCAGGGCCCACGGCGCTGCCAGGGTCTCTTCCGGCCCGGCCTGCAGTCCTCCGGGGGACGGACGCCTGGTGGGGCTGCTGGGTCAGGCGGGGGGACTCTGCGTCCAGCTCCTCCGGAGCCCCCGTGCTGTGTGCCCCGCAGCAGCATCACAGCGGGCACCGGGCAGGTGCTCAGAGCGCCCCCTCTGGAGACTGCGGGCTCCGGAAGAGACCTGAGCAGCCCGCCCGGTCTTGGGGGCCTGGGGGCTGGAGGCCGCTCTGCTGGGTGGCAGTTCTGGTGGCCATGCCCACGCAGGCTGAGAGGGGTCCACTTGTGACGTTCGAAGGTTCGGTGGCAACTGAGAGGTCACAGGGCCTCGCTGTCCTGTCACCGGGGCCCGTGGCCGGGGGCCTGTCACCGCTTCCAAGTGACCGACTGACCCTGCATGCTGCTGCCTGTGGTCCTCACGGTCAAGCAGCGGCGTCCTCCATGTGGACAGCTGCTCAGGCTGTGGGTCTGGGACAGGCTTGGCAGACCCTCCTGGGCGGTGTGATGGGCTGGGGTGGCCTGGGGGTCACGGGAGCGGGGGCTGCTGCTGGGTGGGACATCCTCACTGAAGCAGCCGCAGGCCCCCATGGGCACATGGGCTGGACGTCACCTGCATCGGACCTTCTCCCCGTCCCTGTCACACCCAGCTTCCTCTGCGCCCCACATGGGCCCTGGGCTGAGGACAACGGCAGAGGGGCATCCCGGAGCCCATGATGGTCTGGGGGAGGGGAGGCTGCCTGGGGAGCAGGGTGGCTTCTGGGGGAGGGTTCTGAGTGTGGCCACCCTGGGTGACCCGCTGGCCCCGAAGACCATGCGTGCCCCCACACTGCGTCCATGTGCACCCAGCGGCCTCTCTTGCGCCCAGGCTCCATGACGGGCAGCTCGCCAGTGGCGCACGCAGGCCCTGCACTGTCTGGGCGGCCCCACCGGGCCCCGGGGCATGCACAGTGGGGCCCCACCAGCTACGACTCCGTGCTTTCCAGCTCCCGCAAGCACGGACTCACACCGGATGGCCCTGGGCTCTGTCGGGCCAGTCCTGCTCGCACTTTGACCCTGGGAGTGGTGTCTGCACAAATCCTCACCAGGCCAACAGAGGTGACGGGAGCTTGGTGCTCCCTCGGCCCACCTCCTCTCGCCTGGCTGCCGTTTGGCTCAATGCGGGGGCTTCGTGAGGGCACCCCCGGCGCGTGCGCAGAGGCAGCAGACACAGCTGCCACCAGTTTGCTGCGGCAACCTCAGGTGTCCCCAGGTACCTCCCGGGGGGCAGCACAAGAACCAGAGAAACACAAGAGCGAGCACCGGGCAGGGACCGGGGCCGGGTGCAGCTGGCGGTGAGCACGAGTCCCCTGGTGGCCCTGGTGAATCCCCGCGGCACCCGCCCTGATGGTGGCAGGCTGCCAGTGCCGGCGAGCGGGCCAGTCTGCGGGGCCCCGGGGCTGCGGGCCGGGCTGCTCACTTGGTGCTGGTGGCTGGTGCCAAGGCACCACCCAGCCTGCAGCAGGAGCCTCTCCAGGCCCCTAGGGAGAGCGGCTGAGTCCCAGCCTGCGACAGCACTGCGTGGGGGGAAGGCCTGGAGAGGGTGACAGCTAGCCCCCTCTCAGCTCTGGTCTGGGGGACGGTGGGGACCACAGTGCCGTGCCCCTGGAGCCCCAGGTCTGTTGTCGAGATGGGGCTCCTGCTGGCTCCCCTGTGTCAGCCAAGTCAGGACCCTTCTCCTCAGGAGCCACAGAGAAACTGAGTCCCAGCCACCAGCTGAGAGGGACTCAGGACAGGACTCAGACCACGTGGACCCAGCACCGAGAGCCCAGGGCGGACACTGTGACTGGCCGTTCTGTGTGTGGACAGTGCCGCCTGTGACATGCCGTGAAGCCCCGGGCTCATACCACCGACGCATGCAGACACTGGGGGTTCTGACCTTCCCCAGGGCCTGTCCCTGGGGCAGGGTCCCCTGCTGCAGTGTGGCCGAGGGGATCCCCCCTGGGCCTGGGCACTCAGCAGCCCTGAAGTGGAAGCACCCTGGTGCTCGGCTGGCAACACGCCTGTACCTTCAGGTGAGAAGAAACAGGGACACCTGGACTGATAGGAGACAATAAATATCACTAAGGTGTCCAGCAATCACCCACTGCCCTGGGGCTCCCCCAGGGCCACGTCCACCGGAACCTCGGGGTGGGGTGGTCTCTGGAGACAGCCACTCATCACGACGAGCCCGTCCTGGAGCAGGGTGGGCCTGGGTCCAGGGACTGGTGTCCTCGTGCTACCAGGGAAATGGCCACAGACGCGCAGGAGGGGCTGCAGGCGGGAGACACACAGGAGGCAGCAGCACCCGTGGGGGGTTTCTCCTGGGAGGACCTGGGGACCCCGTGCTCCCAATCAGGTAGTGACCCCGAGACTCTGCATACCCGAGGAAGGTGGGGTTCCTTGATGTGAGTGACCTGGCCCAGTGAGGTCACGGGTTCAGGGTCTGTTCATTGGTGGTTTCCACGTTGTCAGAGCCTGTGGGCCGGGAACCAGCCTGGAGCCCAGACAGCCGGCTGGTTATTTCTTGGCTTCCAGCGCCACCTACTGGAGTCCTCTGCAGTTACAGCCGGTGGCACCCAGGTGTTTCCTGTCCCCCCTCACCTGTCCTCACCGTCCCTCGTGTTTTCTGAGGTGTCCTGTGACCATCACCGAGATAAGGCCAGCCCACCCCCTGCCCCAGCCACCCATCCATCTGCCTGTCCCTTTGCGTCCATCCAGCTGTCTAGTCCCCTCCAGACGCTGAGATGAGGCCCTGGGACACTTGCACAGTTGTCCCTTCCTCTTCGAACTCGGTCGGGTCCCCCAGCTCACAACCCTGCCCCTCCGCCCTCCACCACAGCCACTCCCAAACCCACCGCAGCCAAACCCAGTGACCTCAGCCCATCACGGGCCAGCCCACGCAGGTCTGCACGGAAGCCCCTGGTGCAGCCACTGCCCGCCCTGCGGTGCCCCCTCCACGCACCTTCCCCCATTGCGTCCCCGTCCCCCAGCTTGCCAGTCACAGGGGAGCACCCACAACCTTCGGTGAATGCGCACCAGCCCCCTGCTCACACCCTCGGGCCCCCTGGACTTGGGGTTGGTTTGTTCATCACGTCTGGAAGGCAGTCCACATGCGGATCCTCCTCTCCGTGCAGCCCCCGCGACTCCTGGGGTGGGGTGGGCAGCTTGGCGGGGAGCCGCCTCGCCTGCCGCGTGGCCCCCAGCCTCAGCCCACCTCAGGGTCGATGACACTCTCTGCCTGGTCCTTCTGCACCCCAGCTCCTGTCACCTGGCCTGACTCCTGCCCTGCACCGTCCCAGGAAACACGGGGGCTTGGTGCCTGCGCATGGGGACACTCAGTGTGAGGAGCGGCCACATGGCCCCTTGCTCAGTGGAGCTGACAGCGGACGAGGGACACAGGGACAGTTAAACCACTGAAATGCCCGTCTCAGGCCCCAAAGGCAGAAACAGGATCCAGGTCCTGCTGGGCTGGAGCTGCCCAGGCTCCCATCCCTCAGAGCAGGAGCAGCCCTTGGGGCCCGCAGCCCAGGCCCGAGCGACCTCTGGGCCGGCAGCTCAGGGGCTGAGCCAATGCACAGCGACACCTTGTGGGCAGTGTGGGGAATGGCTCCGGGTCCAGGCTGCTGGGTACCTGGTGCGCAGGCTCGGCAGTGAGCAGGAGCGCCCCATCCCAGCTCCAGCCCTGCCCTCCCCGGGGACCGGCGGGGGGGCCATGTGAGGCTAAGCTGAAGGGCTCAAACAGACGCCAGCGGCCTGGTGAGAGGCCAGCAGCCTCCTGCTCAGGAAGAGTCTGGAAACCTGACCGACAGCTGAGAACCCCAGGCTCCTGGGAAAAGCGTGTGGGCTGTGGGGGTCTGGGGGTGGGAACTGACCCCCAGACAACGCAGGGCCAGCCAACAAGAGCATGGAGTGCCGAGCAGCTTGGGGACAGACTTTCCTGCACATGGTCATGAGCGTGTGCGCGTCTGCAACCTGAGCAGCCAGGAAAGCCAGGGACAGGGCGCCGGGCGCTGTAGCCCATGAGCTCACGGGACACGGGGTCCACGCACGGACATGGCTTTGCGGTGAAGTGATGTCACACGTGTGAGAAGGACAGGACCTTAAACACCGGCCCCCAACAGCAACGCCCCCTACACCAACCGCAGCTGTTGCGGGATGCAGCGCGGCAAGGCCCCCCCAACCCCGTCCACCGGAGCCCCGGACACACGCGCAGCGGCCTCAGAGCCTGAGCTTTATTGGTCAAGCCGGGAGGGCCTTCTACGTCACAGCAGCAAAGGAAGCTCTTGAGTGCTGGGAAGCTGCAGAACATCCAACAAGCTTTTCTTTCAATTCTCAGAAACCAGGGTGAGGGGAACGCTTCGCAGAAACGGAAGCTGGTCCCACATGAAAATGAAATTGTAGGAAAAAAAAGGGACCGGGGCCACCACCCTGCACGGGGGTATGGGGGGCACGCCCGCGGCGGTGTCCACACCGGGGACGCTCCTCAGGACGCTCCTGGGGCTCTGTGCGCTCGCCCTCCTGTCCCAGGGGCCGCTGCACAGCGGCCCCCGGAGACCCACGGTGCTGCCAGGGCTGGAGCTAGGACGTCAGCTTGGAGTAGCTGGGCGGGGAGAGCTTGCGCTTCAAGTACTTGAGGATGTAGAGCGGGAGGCAGCTGACCACGGTGACAGCCGACACCTTCCACACGAAGGCCACCGTGGTGATGAAGGCCACGTCTGCAGGGGGGAAACACAGGAGGGTGTGAGAGGTGGGCTGGGAGGGAGGCCGCAGGGCCCGCCTACCGTGCGCCCCCTGGAGGCGCTGCCCGACCTTGGAGGCGCCTGTGCAGCGGGTGTGGTGAACTCCCCCGAGGGATCCTGCAACCGCAGCCTCAGCGGGGCCCCGTGACAGGCCCAGACCGCCGGGCCCACCTCCCCATCCTCAGGAGCAGCTGGCGTGGCTGCACGGCAGGGCCCCCACAGGCCCTCCTTCCTGTCCCTCGGCCTTGGGGCCACAGCAGCACTGCGGGGAGCAGCCGGCCCACCTGCGGAGCTGCAGTCTGAGGCCTGGCACGTGGAGAACCGGAGGCCCGAGGCACTGGCCTCTCCGGGGCAGGGGCCCCGCGGACTGCTGTCCGAGGCGGGACAGGCCTCCTTGGCAGGAGGCAGGGCTCTGAGGCACAGAAGAGTGACAGGAAGGCACCGGCCAGCGTGCGGGGCGCGGCCTGCACTTCACCAGGCTTTGCACGCCCGGACCACGTTTCCCCGGGGCTCCGTGCCCTCACCATGGAAAGGCAAAGATGCTGCCCGGGGGGGATCAACTGTCACCTCATGGACACAGAGCCTGGACCCTTGTCAGCAGACTTGCACCTGAATGCCCCTGCCCCAGGGCGCGGAACCTGCTGGGGTGGGGGGGACTCCTTCCCACAGGGGAAAAGCCGCAGTGAGGCAGCGAGCAAGCAGGTTAGAGGGAGGCTGTTCTCATCATCAGTCAGAATCTCGGCCAACATCGCCCTACACTTCCGTCCTCCCGCCGGGAGCGCGAGCCTGGCCTCCCTGAGAACGCTCCACGGGACGCCCGGCGCCGGCCTGCCTGGAGGCAGCCGAGGACGGGGCACAGGGCACGGGAGCTGCCGGGGGAGCCGCATCTGCCGTCCTGGTCTCAGCGCCTCTGGCTCAGAGCGTGTGGCCCACAACTTCTCAGGCGCCGCTGAAGCATGGTGATTAACTTCCGCAGCCTTACAGCGGCACCCGGCACAGCTGCGGGGTCCGCACCAGGGACGGCAGAGGGACCTCGTCTCCGAGGCAACGTGCGGGCATCTCCGTGCTCCAGACGCCCCAGGAGCGTTTGTCCACGCTGCTCACGCACGTCTATGCTGGCGGGTCAGCAGTGACCGCGCGTGGCCAGACCGGCGCTCTGAGGAGGACATGGGGTCGGACAGGCCTGCGTCCCTGGCGGCCACAGGACACGGCTCGTTCTCCGGTGACTGGGTTCAGCCAGGTCCTTGTTTCCTCAGTTTCACGACAGACCAGACGCGACGTCTGTACCTGGCTTTTGTTCCCGTGTTCGCTCCCGAAGGAGACCTGCAGCTGAGTGGCTGCGTGCAGGTCGGGCAGGAGACGGGCTCGGCGTTTGTCCCTGGAGTGATGTGAAAACAGCCACTTCACAGGGGCCCTGACTATCTGAGCGGCGCACGCCCCCCTGACACAACACGGAAGCTCTTCCCACCGCTTCCCGCCTGTGTCCGCACTGCTGAGGACGCGCTGGGGCGTCGGCTGGCCCAGGTCCCGTGTCCACCACGGGGCTCCCCCCACTTCTCTGCCACTGTGCTGTGGGGAAATCATGAAAAGGGAAGAAAACTTCTAAGTCCCCAGTGTGGAAACTCCCCTCCACGGAATTCATTTTGGAGTTTCAGACTCGACGGTCCACAAACTGCAGGTTGCCACTGACGTTCACCGCGAGGACCTCACGGCACCCTGCTCCCCGACTCCCCAGAAAGCCGGCCTGGGGCGTTGCCGGGACCTCAAGTGCATCTCCCGCAGGCGGAGCCCCTGCCCTCAGCGGGGGCCTCGCCGGGTCACCCCAGGGGCCTCCGCGCAGCTTGGAGGCACGCTCGCCTGCTCTGCGCCCCTCGGCTGGTGCTGCTGCCCCCCGGCAGCCTGCAGGTTCCCTTTATCCCAAGGCTGCCTGGAAGGTTCACAGAGTGGAGCCTGGACGTGGTCCCTGCCCACGGGGCAGGGCTGCTGGTGGGGTTTCTCCAGCCCTTTGCCGGGGGGCCCTTCCTGTGCTCTGCGGCGCCTGTGACCTCTGTCTCTCTGGGCTCGCCTGGCGCACCTGCAGGTGCTCAGGGTGTTTCCTCGTCTGAGCCTCCTCTCTGCGAGCGGACGCAGCTCTTTTGGGCTTGTTCCCTCCAGGTCGAGATGTCCGTCTGGGGCTGCAGGTTCCTCAGCTGCCGGGTGACCCTGCCTGTCCCACACGATGACCGTCAGGAAGAGACGTAGCTGGCGGGAACCGGAGGGATCTGGCCCCGGCCTGTCTCCATTTGGATGCCCCCTGGGGTCTCCTGCTCTGGAGAATTCTGCCTTGGGAAGCAGGCCTCCCCAGCCCCTCGCAGCACAGGGAGCGGTGCTCACAGTGGGCACTTGGCATACGTCCCTGGGGCTCCCGTGAAGGGCTGACGCTTTCTCAGTAAGGAGGCAGGTGGCAGCCGAAGTCCCAGGGCCCTTGGACTGAGCGTGGGCTCAGTGGCCATGGCGGTCCCAGGAGGGACCTTGATGTTGCTGTTTCGGTGGGAAGTCACTGGCCTCCCGCACACTCCTCGGGCATCCCTGCACCGTGGTCGCTGACGTGCCATCGGGACGAGGGACACCCTGAACAGACACTGCCGGAGTCCCGCTGCATGGGCGAGTCCCCTTGCCCACCGCCTGGGGCCCGGGGGCCGCTGCCGCCCTGTCTCTTGGTCACATGCCTTCTCCTCCCTCAGCCTGATTCAAAGACCTTGGAGAGTCTCACGCAGTCCGGCGGCCACACGCGGCAGCTCGGGGGTGACGGGGGGAAATCACTCCCACACTCTGGCTCCAAAGCCAGAGGAGGAAGGAGTGGGTTTGACCAGGGTCAGGTGAGGGCAGTCGCGTGCCAACCACGCCCGGCACGGGCCTGTGACAGGCAGGCATTCCTGTTAGGCCCCCGAGGGGTGATGGGGACGGACTGGCTGCTGGGAGGAGTGTGGGGACGCCACCGCCCGACCCTCTCCACGGCCACGTCACTGTCAGCTCCCGTGGGCCGAGCCGGGAGGGGTGGGGCGGGGCCATGGGTGCACCAGGCTCTGTGCAGGCAGCTGGCTGGCACCTGGGTGCGCGGGACCCGTGGGCGCTGCCTTGGGTGCCTGGCGCAGAGGCCTCCATGTGCCGTACCCAGTGTCTCTCTAAAAGCCAAGATGGAGGATATCTTAATTTTAAAAATGAATCTTAAAAACGATCACAAGGAGTTGACTCCCTTCCCCAGTAAGTCTGTGTGTCTGAAGCTTTCTGGTGTGCGTTTCGCTGCGATCTGCGATTTAAGACAATGTGTGAACAGGTAATGATAAAAACCGCCCACGGATCTGTCACGGACAACTACCCAGAAACACTCCCAGGGCAGCTCACCGAAGTACTCGTTCAGGAAGGCGAGCGAGGCCACGTAGCAGCCCAGGCTGAGCAGCTCGGCCACGACCATCAGCCAGTGCCACGTCCGCACGGTCAGCGCCACCATCAGCAGCTCGGTGAGGACGAGGGCCGTGAACGAGATGGCCACGACGTGCACGAACTCCGACTCGAAGAGCACCAGGGCCCCGTACATGAGCACGCCACCTGCAACACAGCCGGACGGTGGTGGTGGGGGGGGCTACCGACACCACGGCACCTGGAGACGGGGGCTCGGCCTGGTCCTCACGCTCCGGGCCGCCTCCCACATGTCGGGAGGGCGACCTGGGCACCGGCGCTGCCGACGTCCGAACCGGGCTCTCCCAGCCCTGCCGCCTGCCAGCCCCTGAAAACACCATGTGGTGCGTCCCCAGCACAACTTCCCTGGACTTACATGCAATTAAAAACAGGCCAGTTTTTAAATGATGTTCATCAGTTACAAGAAGCGCCAACCCCGCCGCCCCGTGAAGAGGCTGGCAGGCCCGCTGCTGGAACAGGGTCTCCAGGGTCAAAGGCCAGTTCGGCCGGGTGGGGTCTAACGGGCTGGTGGGGACAGTGCTGCCAGCAGCAGTCGGAACCTCCCCCTCTTACCTTGGTAAATGCTGATCACAACCCAGACCAGGAAGGTCTTGAAGGACAAGGATCTGCCCTGGGGAGACAGGGAGGGAGCCTGTTAACTCTGTGTCCAGTGGCTCAGAGGCTCAGCCTGGGGACCCCCAACCCCCCTGACACTAGCCGCCCTCCCCCCGCTGCCCCCCCATCCTGCCAGTGCAGCAGAGTCTGGGACAGAGGCTCCTGCAGGCGGGTCAGCTGGGGAAACAGAGCCGCAACCTGCCGGAGCAGGAGCCCAAGGAGTGGGGCGCGGCGGGCATGCCTGTGGCCGGGAAGGAGCCCTGGGAACGGCAGCGCTGACGGGGCCAGACCGGGGGGGGGAGAGGCGGGGGCTGCTCAGAGGACACGGGTGCCGCCTGGTGGGAGAGGCCGAGGACGCAGACGGGAGGGCCTGCCGCCATGCCTGAGCACCACCGCGCTGTGGCTTGCGTTTCTTGTCCCAGCGGTGGGACTTCCTCTGGGCCCCGCCGCAGGGGTCCTGAGAGCTGGGCGCTGCCCTGGGGAGTCCTGGCAACGCTCTGGGTGGCTGCAGGTGTCACTTCCAGGCAC
Organism: Anoura caudifer; assembly: GCA_004027475.1. NCBI lineage: Eukaryota > Metazoa > Chordata > Mammalia > Chiroptera > Phyllostomidae > Anoura > Anoura caudifer. The sequence goes on from PVKU01000077.1 coordinate 393,909, forward strand.
ACGGGCGAGGACCCTGGTCTCTGCGGCACACGCCGGTTTCCTCCTGCCTGCATCCTGCCCGGCCCAGCTCTGACCTCGCCTGTCCTCGGCTGCCACGTGCCACCTGCGTGCTCAGAGCGCTCTTCCCGAGCGCCCAGGCTCTGTGAGCTCCCTGCCATCGCCCTGGCCACGGACGCAGAGTCCGAAGACTTCTTCCAGAGGACTTTGGGTCACAGCCCCTACCCCCACCCGACCCCGCCAGCGTGGCGAGATGCTTGGTTACCACCTGCATTCCATCCGTCTGTGGTTCCTCTTCGTGGGTCTGACCAGTACCCTCCCCTCCGCCGCAGAGCCGGACCCGGCTGCTCCCTGCCCCCACGCCTGTTGGTCTCCCTCCTACCGAGACATGGGTGACCCTGGGCCCTCCTCCGCCCCAGAGGTCATCTGAGTGGGTCCCACACGGTTTTGAGTCTGGCTGCTTCTGCGCAGCAAAACACATCTCAGGGTCATCTATGCTGCTGGGCGATGGTTTGCTTCCTCACGTGTCACTGTCCCGCCGTGTGGCTGCGGCGGTCACTGGACAAAGGGTGCCAGGCTGGCCCCAGTTCAGGCAATTCTGACGAAGGCGCCACAAACACCCGCGCCCGGCGTTCCGCGTGGACACACACTGTCCTCCCTCATGGGTGGGTGGGTGCCGAGCAGCGGGGCTGCTGGGCTGGTGGCAGGCGCACGCTCCACTGCACGGGCCCCGGCGGCGCCCGACCCCTGCACATGGCGGTGCTGGGCTTCCAGCACCTGCCGCTCCCTCACGACCTTCTTCCATCTCGAGGTGTTAATTTGCAACCCCCCAACGAAGGCGGTGCAGGCGTTTTCTCATAAGCTTGCTTGCCCCTGCACACGGTTGCCCTTAGTGAGGTCACCCCAGGTCTTCTGCCCATTCGAAAAGCTGGCCTGCTTTAAGTCTGAGGGTCTTTACATATTCTGGGTTCAAGTCCTTTGTCAGAAGTATGATTTGCGCCCTGGCTGGTGTTGCTCAGTGGACTGAACGCTGGCTTGTGAAACAAGGTGTTACAGGTTCGATTCCCAGTCAGGGCACATGGCTGGGTTGCAGGCCCTCAGTGTGGGGCACATGAGAGGCAACCACACACTGATGTTTCTCGCCCTCTTTCTCCCTCCCTTCCCCTCTAACTATAAATAAATAAAATCTAAAATAAAAAAGCGCAACTTGCAAATACTTTTCCGCCAGCCTGTGGTCTGTCTCTTCACTTCCTTAACAGTGTTGGTTACAGAAGACTTTAATGAGGACCAAGTCTCACTTATCCGCTTTCCTTTCATGGCTTGTGCTTCCGGCCCGTCCGAAAGGTCTGTCTGGTCCAGGGCCGTGGGCGCCTGCTCCGGAAGGTTTAGGCCAGGACCCATCTCAAGGGGGCTTCTGTGAGGCCCACTCCTGCCGGGGGCGGCCAGTCGCAGGGGCGCTGTGGGTAGGCTGACACCTTCTTGGGATTCCGAGCACGCAGGTCAGGGCCCGGCTGGTGCGTGGGACAGTTTTCTGGGCTCCGGATTCTGTGCCATCGACTCTGTGTCCGTCCGCCGCCAGGACGGCTGCCCCCCCCAGAAAGCCCCCGGCTTCCCTCTTCCTTCACAGACCGTGTGGTGGTTCCATCCCCTGACTGCCCCCAACACTCCAGAGCCCTCCGGTCAGGACTCGTCAGCACCGCGTTGTGCTCCAGGCCGTGACCGCGCGCTCACACCTTCCTAAACCCCTCCCCCGTGGCTCGCTGTGCTCCGCACCTGCCTCACGCACACCTGCTGGGTGTCTATGCTCCCGCGGGGCCACACTGCTCTCCAGACCTCGACTGCTCACCCCAGCGCACAGGCTCGGAAGAGGTCCGGCCGGTCTGGCCCCCCCATCCTGCATCGCCCCTAAGCCCACCATCTAACAGGTTCCGTGTGGACTGCTTGGGGCTTTCTACACCGACAACTATGGCGTCTGCAGAGAAATTTTTATTTCTTCCTTTTAATTTCTGTCTTTAATGTCCTTTCCCTGCCTTATTACTATTATTTTAAAAGTACATAAGGACACAAATCCGCATCTCAAAAGTTGAATCCTGCTGACAATATTCAACAGAAAATAAAGCGTGAAGCACCCTCACGGTTCGACGTCCCGTGGTTTCTCAGACTTTCCTGAAGGGCAGGAGGGTGTCCCCTTCCTGATACTGCAGCTGCGCCCCCCGTGTCTCTGTGGTCAGTGGCTCGGTTCACCATGAATGGGAACCCACGGGTCCCGACGGAACTAGCAGGTAAGGTCTGGGACACTCCGGGGCACGGGGCTGGCTCGGCGGGGCAGGAACGCTCAGCACGCGGAGTCCTGACCCCTGGGTCCCAGGCTCGGGGCCTCTCCCCTGGGTGCTCAGGGCAGGCGGGGCTGCCCGCAGGCAGGAGGGCAGTGGGCGCAGGAGCTCCCGTCTCGCCGCAGCCCCAGAGGCTGGAAGGGGCTGCCGTGCGCGTGAGCCGAGGCAGCCATCCGCAGCAGACCCTGGCCGTCCGGAGTGGCGCCCCGAACACCCCCGTCGGCCTCACAGCGCTTCCTGCACGGGGAGACAACCGTGGCGCCGCAGTGGAAGGAGAGGCCCTGTCTCTGTTTCCCGGTGACTCGGCAGCAGGTCACCTGAGGCCGACAGACTGACTGTCGGCGGGTGGAAGGCGCAGGACTCGCTCTGCACGGCCAGGGCCGCACACTCTGCTGCCCGCGCTGCCCCCGAGGTGTTTTCACAGTCACTGTGACCCTGGGCCTCTGCGCAGGCCTTGCCGGACAGATTAGCCCTGGTCAGTCCCTCCCCTGCCCACCTGTTCACTTCACGCCGCTGTCCTAACCACGGTGCTGGGCTGACCGCAGGTTCCCAGCCTCTTCCTGACCAAACGCAGGCTGCCGGGACCAGGAGCTGTGTCTCTCACACCTGGGCAGCCGCCAGCGCAGAACCCTCACCAGACCCGCCGCACCGACGACCCTCAGACGTGGGCCAGCCAGTCGCCGGGCAGGGACAGCAGGTGCCGGGCTCAGACCAGCCTGGCCGAGCGCTCAGAAGCAACACAAAGCTTCTGAGTCTCTCTCTGGCGCCCGGAGAAAGAAGTAACCTGATTTGCACCAAGGTAAGCGGTTGGGCACTTCAGCGCCCCTCTGGTTTCAAAGCTCGTCCGGTGTACTAGGTTTTCAAGGACGTACTGTGCACGCTTCCAAGACAAACAGCAGGGCTGGAGAAGATAAGTGACTAGGCTGCTACCAAGTACATTTAGTGCCCCAGCCAAAGGTGCCGAAATGCTCTGAACCGTTGGTCACCGTGACAGGAACGCAAGCTGGCACCCCTAACAGGACCCGACTTAGACCTGAGCCTGTCGGCTTCCCGACACGCCCTGCGTGTTTGAACCTATCAGCTGACGGCACGCACAGAGGCTGGGCGCTGAGAACAGATCCCTGTCGCTGAGTCACTTCGCTGTCCGTCGAGAGAGGCTGCTGAGGTGCAGGGGCCCTGCTGCTGCCCCCCAGGGACATCGCGCAGACGGTGCTCGGGAGCACCGCACACTGGCGTCAGGCAGTGCCGGGCGGCCCTGCTGCTGCCCCCCAGGGACATCGCGCAGACGGTGCTCGGGAGCACCGCACACTGGCGTCAGGCAGTGCCGGGCGGCCCTGGGCTGGCTGTCGCTCGTCTGACACGGCCCACTTTCCAGGGCAGGTCACCCAGCCGGTGCCCCACCAGGACGCTCCCTCCCCGAGGCCGTGAGCAGTGCCGGGGCCGGGTCTCTGCAGGCCTGGGCCAGGAGGCCGCCTACCGCAGTCACAATGACTCGCAACAGCTTCCAACGGTTTTTTCAATTTTTGATTCCGTTCCACTTTACTGAATGGTAATGATTTCAGCATTTTAGGAGATTAATGTAAAACTTTTTTCTATTTGTAACATTCACGATATCGCGATGATCGTAATGCGTGTATTTTACCTTATCTCACACTGCATTTGTAGATAGCTCTATTTTTGTCTTCATTATAAAAGTCATGAGGGCGTTTTGCACTTTTCCAGGACCCTGACGAAACCTTCATTTCAGGAGAGCCGAGCCTCACAGCAACGCCAGGAAATTGGGCCAGCCGCCGTCTGACGGGCTGGGGTCCTGGGCTGTGGCGGCCGGTGCTCAGGCTGGGACCTTTGTCGCTGCCCCCGCGCCACCGTCACTGCAGAAATCCGCGCCGAGGCTTTCGGCTTATCAACCGTGAACCTAAGTTTACTTGGGGTTAGTGGACTTGGTTCTCCATGTTGTTTCTGGAAGATTCCAAAGTCGCTGCGACCTATATCTGGAGAGCCAAGGGGGTCTCCCACCCACAGAGCATGTTTTCTGGGCTATAGAAATACGCCTTCATAAAAAGCGTGACAAACTCAAAACTTCTTCGGGAATGCTTTCACCTTAATGCACAATTTTAGGCAAATGACTGAATCTTTTGCAAAGCTCCCAACGTGGACTTTTCCTCAGCAGCATCAACGCAACCATGGCCCACGGGTCTCGGGGACAGAAAACACTCGGGTGACAGGTGTGCCCTGTGGCACCCACCGCAGGCAGGTGCGAGGTGCAGACGGGGGCCGCAGCCCCGGGACCCTCAGGCGCAGGAAAGGAGCTCGGCCTGGCCGGCGAGGGGCTCACTGCCCACGTGCTGAGCTTGCGGAAGAGCCGCAGCGGCTGCGAGCCCTGAGGGCCGGAGCTGCACCGTGAGGCCAGACTCCCCTGCCAACCGGCGAGGAAGCACGTGTGCTCGCTGGCATGTTTTCCCTTTTCAAAATCTAACTCGAAAGGAAAATCTCAAGATAACTAGAAGAAATTAAAAAATGTCCCGAAGGACAGAGAACGGATTTAAAACCTGCGGCCTCTCGCCTGGCACCGCCTCTGGCGGTGGGCCGCTTGTCAGCACCCCGAGAGCCGAGAGCGGCTGCAGGCATCCTGGCCTCGGGCCGTACCTTGGTGAGGTCCTTGTAGAGCTCCGGGTACAGCATGGCCATGTCCGGCTTCACGTCCTGGTCCAGCACCAGCGAGAACACGGGGAACATGGTGTAGATGGTCGCGTAGCTGAGGATCCGGAGCACAGCGGGTCAGCGTGAGGAGCGTCCCCGCAGGACCAGGGACACACCCCTGGGCCAGAGGCCAGCGGGTCAAAAACCAAACAGAACGCACGGTGGCACCGAACGCGCCGGCTCCTAAAGCTGAACCCCCGCCCGCCCCCACGGCAGTAGGGCCGGTAAGCCCCACCCGAAGCAGGTGGGGGGGTGGGGCCGTTTTCCTTCTTTGCTGAACGGTTTGAGGTGGCTGTGGCCTCGTGTGCAGTGGTCACTTGTAACCCAGAACCTGGGCCCTTTAACCAGTGGGGACATCCGGCAAGCTGCTGCCCAGCCTCAAGCCGGTATGGGGCCAGGGACCTGGGGCTGACCCGGGCAGCCCTCACCCCGGGCCCTCCTGCCACCTCTCCCCTTCCAGCCCCCAGCCCCCATGAATCTCTCCCCGCTCCGTATTTTTAGTCACTGCAACGCTGCCCGCACAGACGCACGGCAGGAGCCCACGGAGGTGGCACTTTCAGTCGGCCGACTCCCCGGAGAGGCTTCGGGTGGTGTGCGCCAGCACAGCCCTCTGCTGGGCTGTCCGGGCTGTGGCCGTGCCAGTGTCCGTGACCCCAGCACTCACTGACGTGGATCTGGGTCGTTCCCAGTTTCTGGTTATTGCTGGGCTGGCCAAAAAGTCCATTTGCTTTCTTCCATAAAAGGCACATTTTTTCATTTTCATCAATACCTTCATTGATTGGGATATTTTAAATGTGTGGGCTGTCTCGCGCAGAGTGTAACACTGACTGTTCTCAATTAACACCTCGATTTGATCGCTGTCAACGTCAGCCGGTCTACACAACCGCACAGCACTGTCCAGCGAGGAGCCTCCAGCACGGAACCTCACAAACCACTTACGACACATTCGATCGGTCACAGCACCTTCTCCACACGCTGCTGCACAAACCTTTTTTTTTTGCCTTTCAGTTGTGTTTTTACCTTTCCTGAAATAATAAAGCCTAATATGCTAAAAATGTTGTGTATTTTCTTCCATCTTCAATATTAAAATGGCTACACACAAATTCACCAATCTAGATAACTTTTTAAAAATGCCTGTTGATAGGACAGCTGTCGCAATATAACGTAACAAAATTGTTTCAAATGAAGTTAAAGACAACTAACCCCTGCTAGAGCCATCACAGGCAATCGTACGGAAGCAACCAAATGAACTTTTTTGGCCAACCCGAGTTCCTGACAAATGTCGCAGACTTGCTGTGAAAACAGAAATCCTCACTCGCAGAATCGCAAGAGGGTCAGCAGACAGGCACTGCCGTCCAAGCACCAAGTGTGGGTGGACCCCTCCCCGCAGCCTCCCGCCAGCACTCACCCCACCATGAGGAAGCCCTGGTACAGGGGGACGGATGCGAAGTAGCAGATGGAGGAGAACACGGCCTTGGAGAGAGGAGGGGACAGCGTCAGCCACAGGCCCTCCCCACACCGCCCGCGCCTCTGCCTGCCCGCCACGGCGCCCCTGCGCGCCTGCGCACCTGCATGGTGGAGATGAGGAGGCCCCGGTGCATGACGAACTGGCCGAGCGCCGCTGACCGCTTGTAGCTGCTCCGCCCGTGCACCATGAGCAGCCGGCCGATGTGCCGGAACTGCGTGATGGAGAAGTCTGCTGCCAACGAGGCCGCCTTCCCCTCCTGCAAGGCACAGGCGCTCCTTGCAAACCAGGTGGCAAGTCTGCCTCTGCTGCAGGGCTCAGACCTCACTGAGAGGGGCTGAGCCCTCCTGCCCGACAGCGTGGGGCGGCCTCCAGGGCAGGTGACAGGGCTGCTGCAGAGCTCGCCAGGATGTGAGGACCGTCCTCCGCTGCCTCTTGGTGTCATGGACGTTCAGCAGAGGCGGAACATGGCACCGCCCACGGGCCCGGCCCGGGGGTCTCGGGACTCTCGGGCACCGTCAGGACTGCCAGCCTGGCTCTCTCGTACTTAAACACCACCCGCCCACCACCTCACGCAGCCACTGGGTGTGGCTGAAGGAAGCCCCGTAAACAGCACACAGCCCTTGGCACCAGGAGCAGAGCAGCCCAGGGAACAGCTATTCTGCAGCCAGCCTCATTCCAGGTCTTTCCAGGGGTGTCATGTGAGCACAGAAGACAAATCCCACACCCCAGCTCCCAGGCAGCCAGGAGACACAACATCCAAAATTGACCCAAGTGCCAAGTAGGAGAGAGAAGCTGCAGGTCCTGTGGGCACCAGGAAGGTTTGCAGAGGACATGGGGACATCCATGGGGACCTGCAGGTCCCTCACAGGACCCCCTGCAGGAAGTGGCACTGAGCTGCTCTGCTTCCTCCCTGCACCTGATCGGGGGAGGGCTCACACTTCCCCATGCACCGAGCCTGCACCGAGCCCGCACCGAGGAGGCTCCCGGGCCGTGCTCCCGGCCGTGCGCTCGAGACAACGCCCTGACAGAACGAACGTACCTTCCCTTCGATCCCGACCCCGCAGTCCGCGGCCTGGATCATGCTGACGTCGTTTCCTCCGTCACCTGGGAAGCAGAAACAATGGTGAGGTGGGGGATAAAAAACCTACACTGCCCTGCTCTCTGCCATCAGCAGACGCTGCCTGCTGTCAGAGGTCGAACAGGATTTTGCCTGTAAACGTCATGACACCAGTTTCCCTTGAACTACAGGGACTGCGAAACCCCACGTAGCGCGCATGCGCGCGCACGCGGGGGGCGGGGCTCACCGATGGCGCAGGTGCGCCGGCGTGTGTGCTGCTGCAGCAGCTTCACGATGCGGGCCTTCTGCGTGGGCGAGCAGCGGCAGCAGACCACGGCGGGGCACTGGCAGGCCAGCTCCACGAACTCGTGCTCGTAGTACCGCAGACACACCTGCAACACAGGCCGGTCACGTCCCGAGCGCGCGGGGTCTCGGTCCCCACGTCCCGGCTCCACCACCGCGCGAGAGGAGCCAGCTCAACAGTCAGAAACGGGCAAGGATGCGCCTTGACCCCGGTGAGCCCTGAGCCTGGGGGAGGAAAAGCCGACGTGTGCTGGGCCAGAGACACGGGTGGGCAGACAGGCAGATAGACAGACAGACAGACAGACAGACAGCAACCGTGTGCTGGGCTGGGACCAGCCTCACCTCCAGGGAGTCCCCAGATATGACCAACGCGCAGTCATGCTTCCTTCGAAAGGCGTTCAGCTCCAGGTGCGCCTCCCCTCGGCTGGCCACCTGCACCCAAGGGAGAAGGCGGCAGTGATGCCCAAGTGCAGGCAGCGACACCCAAGCCCTCAGGGTGGGTTGTTGGCGCCTTTAGACACGTGGCCGGAACCGAAAGGGGCTCCGCGCACGAGGCCCTGGGGGACAGCGCGCTCGGGTCCCTGCGCGGCGCTGCGAGCAGACGCCCGCGGACGCAGCTCTGCCCGTTCTCTGGGCGGCGGCACCTGAAGCCCCGCAGCAGAACGCAGCCCGGCACAGCAGACAGAGGACGATGGCTTGTCAGGACACAGGCAGCGGCCACCCCTTCCGTCCCTGCGGCCCCACGCTAGCAACAAGTCTGGGCGCCGCCGCACGGTGGCAGCGAGAGGCCCAGGCGACCGGGGCCAACGCCTCCACCGAGTCGCTGTCCTGTCCGAGCCACAGGGCTGCACTTCCACTTGCTCAAGCCGGCGAAGAGCAGAAGAGTAAAACCAAGCCACTGTGTTCGAACGTCATTAACTTTGGAATGGAAGCACTTCAGACACCAACACGCTGGTTTTGACATACTTTCTGTGGAAATTTTATGGGGCATAAAAGAAATGATATATTACAGGACTGAAATAAATTAAAGGTTTCATATGTGGTCCAAATTAATCTCGGATTCATCTTTAAATAGGTAGGTTTTATGGTGGAAATTTTAATTTGTGGTGCTATAACACTGAAAAGTCAACAAAAATTGATCTGAAGTTTTATCAGAATCATTAATAATTTAATTGCAAATAGTCGTCTGCAGGGCCTAATTTGTGATTCCGATGCTTCGAAATAAACTCCATTTGCATGTAAATGATACTCAGTATCTGTGTCTGTAGGTGTGCGCCTGCATTCAGAGCAGACGCAGACACGCACACTGTCTGCTTGCCCACCATCCGTCAAGGCCCCAGAAACTTTTGGTTTTTGTTGGAATTAAATGTAGTCAAAAGCAGTACGTACAGTAAACGCATAAATTCAATCATTTCTGTGAGTTTTCTTTGCGCTAATTAAGGAGGAGCATTTGCTCGGAGAGTTGGGGGCAGAGAAAAGCCACATCCCTGCTCTGCGTCTAGACCCAACCTGGAAGGCGGCCCCAGGGAGCGGGGTCCCCACCAGCAGGCAGCTGCACAGACGGAATGGACGGGCTGCGGGGTCCGGTCTGGGCCGAGACAGGCGTGTGGTTGCGCACGTAATTCCATCGGTGCAACAGGAGCGAGCTCTCCAATTTACACAGACTTCACTTCTGTGCAAAGGCAGCTTCTGAACGCAGTTAATGTGACCAACAGAAACCTATTTCTGATGGTTTTACAACGGAGTGAGAAAACGACAGCATCCCTCTCTCAGAACGGACGATCGGTCCCGAGGGAGAAGCGGCCTGCACGTGCTCACGGAAGCCACAGGCCTCGCTGTCGGGGGAACTGCTCTGACCCGGAGGGACCCCGGCAGACTCACGGGTCTGAAGACGTGGATGTCCTGCGTTCTCGACACCAGGTGCGAGCTCTTGGCGATGCAGGTGGCCGTCTCCAGCTTGTCGCCCGTCAGCATCCATATCTAGGGGACAGTGCACACTGGTGACCGACCCACCCACCACTCCCTCGTCTCTTCCTGTCCCTCCTGCATGGAGACCTGCAGCCCCAGGGTCACAGCATCACCATTCGTACTGTCTGAAACGGGGGCGACCGCGGGCCCGTCGAGGATGAGCGGATGTGCAAACCGTGGTGCGCACAGTGTGACGGCCGGTCCGGCCGCTGGCGGCAGGGCGCTGTGCACGTGCCGGAGAGCCGGGCACGAAGCCGGGGGGAGGCGGGGAGGCTTGTGCCGGCCACAGTAACGGCGTCTCTGTTAACTTGCCTCACCAAAGCGAGGAGCCGCACAGTGAAGTTTAGGCTCAGGGCCGTGACCTGGGGCACGGCGGCGCAGGCACCGCACGGCCGTGGACCCTGGCCACCCACTCCCAGCTGGCTGGCTTTTGGCAGGAGACTGCGGTTCAAAGTGGGTGAACAGGTGTAGTTAGGCTGGAAGCTGTATCAAGTAAAACCTTCAAATTACACACGTGTACACTTGTTGTATATGTAAATATCCCAAGAGTAAACAGAAGGGGGGAAACCAGGACATTCGACGTACGACCAAACAGTCTCTATGCTTTTTACAACAGCAGGACTTCCAGCGGCTTCTCATCAGCTGGATTTTCAGACGCCTCATGCACCACACACGAACATGCGCTTTCGGAAGCAGGAGACAGCAAAGTCAGAGGCACGCTGACTCTCGGGGCGCACTGAGGCTCTCCGTGTCCACGCGCCTGTGCTTGCTGTCCGCACACGCGTGCTCCCCTTCCTGAGCCAAGACCTGAGGCTGGACATGCTGGGAGCGCAAGGCTGGGGCTGAGACTCGGCCCAGACCCGCCCCCCGGGGCCGGCCTGCCTGCCTGCCGCCTGGGGGAGCCTGGGGGCTGAAGCAGCGACCTGGGTTTCAGGGGGCATCACGTGTTTCCTTCAACTGGAAAAGGAAGGAAAAAAGCCCAGAAAATCTTCCCCAACTGAGCGAGAAATTGATACGGACACCCAGATGTTCACCCAGGGAGCACCCACCCCAGCACCTGCCGAGGGCCCGGCCCGGACAGCGGGGAAAGGCTGGGCCTGAGGGGTGTGGAAAAGCGTGAGACAAGGAGCAGCCAGCAGCCACATGTCCGCACCCCCACAGTCAGCCGCGGCCCTGCACTCCCTGCCGCTGCGCTCCCACCTCTGCCGCTGCTGTGCCGCCCCTCCCCCACCTGCCCACCAGCCCTCGTTCTAAATGCTCCGGGGTCCCTCCCCCCGGCCAGGGGCAGCCCTAGCTCTGAGGTGGCGCCGAAACAGCTTTCGTCCCCGCCTGTCACTGAGCTTCCAGCCCCCCTGGCAGCACCAGGTGAGACGGTACATTCTGGGAAACCGAGCCTTGCGCCGGGAAGCGCGGAGACCGTGGGTGCCGGTGGCCCGGGGCAGCGAGGCACGCGTGATGGTACCTTGATGCCCGCGTTGCGCAGCAGCTCCAGCGTGGGCCGCACGTCCGCCTGCAGCCGGTCCTCCACGCCCGTCAGGCCCAACAGCTGCATCTCACGCTCCAGGCTCTCCACTGCCGCGGCCACCTTCAGCGCCCGGTCGTGCACGCTCAGCTTGGCCTGCGTGTAGCGGCTCTGCGGACAGATGGGGCTGTGTGGTCAATCACCCAGGACCCGGGACAGGGAACGGGCAGGGCTAAAGAAGCGCCCACTCCCAGCGGCTGCATCGGGGGGCGGGCCCAACTCCCGACACTCCTGCTGGGGCCCCGGGACCTCGGGGCCACCCCAGCAGGAAGAGCCGCTCCCACAGCGTCACCGGAGCCCACGAGGGCTGGGCCCGCTCACCTCAAAGTCCTGGTACTGCTCCTCGGTGAGCGCCCTCTTTGCGACCACGAGGGTGCGCAGACCCTCGCGGGCCATGTTCCCACACTGGAAAGGAAGATGCGGGTCACAGGGGCCTCTGCAGGGTCAGGGCCACCACCCAAGGCTGCGACCACGTCCTCCGCATTTCCACCTCGGCTCCCAGGCCCCGTGTCCCGGGCCCGGGACTCAGGGGACCACCCCCGTCCCACACACGGCCACCCCAGCCCACACGTGGTCCCTGCTCTCCCGTCTCTGGGAACAGGAGGCGAGGGGACACGCGGGGCTGGCATCCCATGGGGCTCTCCGGACGGCAGAGGACGACGGACTCCACCCCTTCCCGTCTCAAACCACTTTCTAAAGCGACACCGTGACCACATGAGCCACGCTGTTCCTGACGCTGGCCCCGGGCTGCGTGTAACACGGGGAGGCTGATGCTGTGTGTGGAGGGGAGGCAGGGAGCCCCCGCGGGCAGGGAAGCGATAAGGAAAAAGTGTTGCGAAGTGTTTCTGGGAGAAATGAAGTTTAAGCCACGCTAGGACGAGTGATAAGCTACTGCACTACCACGCCTGAGGCTCACCTGGTGGCACGTCAAGAACGAAGGCAGCCGAGGCTCATCCAGCCACTTGGCTCCTGCACCACCTGCTGCCTGAGGCCCCACCCTTCTCACCGAGTCCACCTTTGACATGTAAAAGCTCCAGAGGCTGGCCATTTCACCTGTCCTGGGCACTCGTGGTCAGCAGAGACCATGGTGGCCCCTTCCCCTCGGAGCCCAAGGCCATTCCCGGTGACGGGCTATGGGCAGGGAAGGGGCCTGGCACAGGTGGGGCCGGGTGTGAACAGGCCCTGCAGCCGTGCGCCAGGGACGGCGTGGTCACCGGGAAGTGCTTCCGCTCGCAGGCACGGCTGGAGAGCCGGTCAAAGACGGGATCTCCAACGTCCATTTAAAGACATGCAGCTGGTGATGTGATGCGTGTAAGCAAGTGCATCACCGGAGAGGGGATTAACCAGCTCCTTCTTTAGTGAAGAGAGAGGGAGACCCCAGTGGCAGGTCTGCACAGCGGAAAGGGCTGCCCCTGGGTGCTGGCTCCATGCCCCGCACAGAGGGGACGGAGACTTGGAGCGTCCCGCCTTCTGACAGAATCCAAGACAAGAGCCGAAACCCCGTGTCGCCCAGGGTCAGGCCCGCCAGCCCACTGCTAAAGCGTCCAGGCCACAGCTCCTTGCTCCCTCGCTCGACTGCCCTCGTGCCACGGGCAGACCCTGTCCCCTCCCAGATGACCTCACCCTCCGCTCCGGGGCTCCCCGCTGGCAGACCCCCTCCCGACACTGGGCAGCGAGATGCTGCAATCTGCAGGCTCACACAGCGCGCCCCTCGGCCCTGCGGTGGTTCCCCGTTGAGTGGACTGGAGCTGATGCTCAGGGCCACGCGCAGCAGGGGGAGCTGACAGCGGGTCCCAGCTCAAGGACAGGGTCCCCAGGACACGGCGACAGGCCTCCCCCCGTGTCCCTGTACTCCCCTGCTCCCCAGCCCTCACTCCTGTCTCCCTCCTAACGACAGGTCTGGGGTGGGTGGCACATCTGCCCTCAGAGGGAAGGTGGCCACCGCCCGCGGCACCGCGTCCCGGACGTGGCTCCTGTGCATCTGTACAGACTCACACCGCAGCTTCGGTAAGCCGGCCCTTTCTGGCGTGGGGTGGCTGAGAAGGGTCGGTGCCTCCTGTTGCCGGGTTTTGTTAGTGTTTGGCGAACACAAGCACGCAGCCGACAACCCGACAGACCTGGAGGGCTTGCCACAGACAGAGGAGCCTGCGTGGCCCACGGTGGACGCACTGGCCTCCAGCAGGGGGAAGGCCTCCCACCATGACAGCCCCACACAAAGACGGGGGTGGAGGTCAGAGCCCCCTATGGGGGGAGGCCGTGATGTGGGGGGAGCAAATGCACAAGGGCTCGTTAATGAAGTTACCCTTGCAAAAGGCAGTCTGACATTATCTGTCTGTTGCAAGACATTTATTGATTTGACCTCATAAAGCTAAATAAATTACAAAGTATTTTATAATTAATTGCACATCATTATGACCAAAAGTAATTTTTATGGCATTTTACTAGGTCTTCAGGGAATTTAATTTATTCATGTCCCTGATTAAACCCCAGCGCCTGAGGAGCTATTGATTCGTATTGCCCACAGCGCGGTGGGGGGTGCGGCCCCGCGCGGACGGGCCACCCCGCGCCCCCGAGGGGCAGGCGCACCCACGCTGCAGGCTCCCGTCCCCGCGTGCAGGGCCTTCGTGTGGCTCTGAAGTCCAGCTTCTCACCAGCACACACGTGAGCACCGCACCGGGAAGCCTCACGGGGCTGAAACAGACGCTGCTTGTTCAGGGGAAATCTGAGGAAACAGCACTGGCTGTGTTTGGATCCCAGTTTCTGTTTTTAAAGTGAGTCCCACGCACAAATTAGAAGTGGATTAAAATCTTCTTGTAACTCAGATGACAACATGAAAGTGTTAGATTTTTGGCCGCATGCACAGTATTAATTATTTCAGGGTTCCTAACAAGAGACTAGTAACGCTGCCTACTTTCTCACCGAAGCCGGCACCCCCACAAGCCCGGAATCGGGAGCTGTTTGCGCAGGAGGCGGCTGCTTGTCACCGAACGGCTCTCCCCGCCCCTGCTGCGCAAGGCGCGGAGACCTGGCTGCCCTCAACGCACAGCGGTGGCACAACCGCCGCGACCCACCGCGGGTCTGAGACCCGCACCGCGGTTTGCCCTGGGCACCGGCGTCTCCCTCCCGCAAGGGAGGGTGCCGGCCCGTCTGCTCTGCTCGCCCATCGGCCCGCACGCTGACCCCCAGAGCGGCAGTTACCTCCTCCTCCAGCCAGTCGTTGTACTGGACCACGGTGGCCATGACAGCATCGGCACCCTTCATGTAGAAAGTGATCTCTGCCGTGGACTCGTCCTGCCGGGGAGGAGGGCAAACGGGTGCACTCAGGCAGGGACGTGGCTCCGAAGGGCTCAGAGCAGCGTGCTCCGGGCAGGGGCCCTCTGTGCTGAGCAGTTCAACCCCCTTTCCATGCCACGCTGCACCCCGACCCCAGGCAGCAGAGAATGAGGACACAGCTGCGCATCTTGAGACGCCATGCTGTTCTCGGAAGAAGCGCTACTGGATGTCGGGTTGGGCTGACCTTGGGCTGCAAGGTCAGCGTGAATCCTCTCAACTTTTCACTGTCTGACCGAATAAGCTTTCTCATTTAGCCAACTTCTGATACAGAGTTTTGGCATCTGTTAAAAAAATTTAACGGGGATGTAGCTCAGCAACTACATGGCCCTAAGTTACTCTACGTTCAAGTTGCCGGCACGTGCCCGCTGCTGGAAACAGCCAGCTGAGGAAGCAACGGCTAGGGCGGGTGCTGCTTGAGCTGGCGCAGGAGAGCCGTCTGCCTCACCCCGGGAGGGCCCCGCTCCACGGCGCCTGACACGGTGCAGAGCAGCCCCGCGTGGGGGCGGAGGCACCTACCCGGACGATGATGCCCATGCGCTTGCTCTCCGAGGTGAAGGGGAACATCTGCAGGACACGGTAGGTCAGGACCTGGCCGCCGGGAGTCCTCAGCTGCATGGATGTGAGGTCTCTGCTGACCAGCGTGAGGCCGACGCTCTCTGTCCACTGCACCAGGGCCACCTGCAGGAGGCCATCGAGGAGTGAGGCCACCGTCTTCTCAGCAAGGAGAGTGACAGGCTGGTGCCCAAAAAGCCTGCCAAGAGGCGACCGATTTGCACAACTTACTGTGCCGAGAACCAGGGTGTTTCTGTGGCCATGGTGGGTATCCCGTTAACGCCACCCCTGCAGGACTGCCACCAGCAGGGCGTCAGAGCCCGTGGTCCCGCTTCCCAAGACAAAAGCGAGGCTGACCACGCGCCACTCTGCTGGCTGCAGGGAGCCAGGGTTTGGCTGCCCACGCAGCCATGCGCCAGCAGGCTCAGCACGGGGCAGGCTTTCCAAGGTCCTTTCTGATCCCACCTGCATCCCTCTGCTCATCTGACCTTTTTCTAAAGTAAGAGATGAACTGGGGACTGACTGACTCTACGGCTGCTACGGCCAGGTGTACTCTACCTGCCCACGGCAGGGAGGTGTCTATTTCCCACACAGGTTTTAGGGTCTCAACAAGGCTGAGAGGTGAGCAGAACAGTTGTGTTGTGCTGAAGACACATCCTTGTTTGTATAGGGTTTGATTATTTATTTAATTTATTTTTAGAGAGGGGGAAGGAAAGGAGAAAGAGAGGGAGAGAAGCATCAATGTGTGGTTGCCTCTCACACGCCCCCAACCGAGAACTGGCCCGCAACTGAGGCATGTGCCCTGACTGGGAATTGAACTGGCGAACCTTTAGTTCGCAGCCCACACTCAATCTACTGAGCCACACCAGCCAGAGCTATTTGTACAGTTTTTTAAAAATTGTATTTTATTGATTATGCTATTACAGTTGTCCCATTTCTCCCCCTTCACTCTCCTCCACCCTGCACACCCCCTCCCACCCACATTTCCCCCTTTAGTTCATGGCCATGTGTCATAAGTTCTTTAGCTTCTACTTTTCCCACACTATTCTTGCCCTCCCCCTGTCTATTTTCTACCCACCGTCTATGCTACTTGTTCTCTGTACCTTTTCCCCTCTCTCCTCCTCCCACTCCCCTGTTGCTAACCCTCCATGTGATCTCCATTTCTGTGTTTCTGCTCCTGTTCTAGATGTTTGCTTACTTGGCTTCTGTTTTAGGTGTGGTTGTTAATACCTGTGAGTTTGCTTTTTACTGTCATATTTTTATCTTCTTTTTCTTAGATAAGTCCCTTTAACATTTCATATAATAAGGGCTTGGTGATGATGAACTCCTTTAACTTGACCTTATCTGAGAAGCGCTTTATCTTCCCTTCCATTTTAAATGACAGCTTCGCTGGATAGAGCAATCTTGGATGTAGGTCTTTGACCTTCAGGACTTGGAATACCTCTTTCCAGCCCCTTCTTGCCTGTCAGGTCTCTTTTGAGAAATCAGCTGACAGTCTGATGGGAACTCCTTTGTAGGTGACTCTGCCTTTATCCCTTGCTGCTTCTAGAATTCGCTCCTTCATTTTAATCTTGGTTAATGTAATTCTGATGTGCCTTGGTGTGGGTCCAACTTCTTTGGGACTCTCTGAACTTCCTGGAAGTCTATTTCCTTTGCCAGATTGGGGAAGTTCTCCTTTATGATTTGTTAAGTTTTCTACTTGTTGCTCTTCCTTTTCTGGTACCCCTATAATTCAGATATTGAGACATTTAAAGATGTCCTGGAGGTTCCTAAGCCTCTCCTCATTTTTTTGAATTCTTGCTTCTTCATTCTTTTTTGTTTGTTTCTTTCTTTCTTCTTTCTGGTCCACTCCATTGATTTGAGTCCCAGTTTTCCTCCCATCTCTATTGATTCCCTGTGCGTTTTCCTTCATTTCACTTAGTGTAGCCTTCATTTGTTCATCTAATTTGCGACCAAAATCAACCAATTCTGTGAGCATCCTGCTCACCAGGGCTTTGAACTGTGCATCTAATAGGTTGGCTAACTCTTTGTCACTTAGATGAATTGGCTCTGGGGCTCTGATTTGTTCTCCCGTTTGTGCCATTTTCTGGGGTTTTTTTTGGGGGGGGGGTCTGGTCACAGCTATTATATAGTGAGGGGCGGAGCAGCCAAGTCGCTGGGTTGTGATGCTGTATGTGGGGGCGAAGTCCAAGAGAGAACAATGGTGCTTGCTCCACTCTCTCTCGGATTCCAGTCCCTTCCGCCGCTTCCCCTTCACCTGGATTATCTGTGCATGAATGTGGGACCACCTGGTCAGTCAGCTGCCTTGTGCAGCCTCACTGGGTCTGCACTGTTTGCCACCCTGTGCCTGGGGTCCACTAGCCGATGCCTGCAGGCCTGGGATCTGCCAGCCACTGCCTGCGCACCCAGGTCCGCCAACCACCACTTTTTCCTGCCTCGACTCCACCCCTCTTACTGGTCTGGATGAATGGTTGTTGGACTTCCATACAGTTCAATTTTCTATCAGTTCTGGTTGTTTTCTTATCTCTAAATCTTTGTTGTCCTTAATTTTGGTTGTGCAAGGGGCACAGTGTGTCCTCCTACGCCTCCATCTTGGCCAGAAGTCCTGTTTGTACAGCTTTAAATCACTATATTTCATGTGCACCCAGTGTATTGGACTTCACCTTTTGTAAATTTCTCATATTTTTGAAGTTTACCTGGTAGAGCTACCCGCAGGGATAGAGAATAATTCCAGAGAAGCGGGAGGAAGGGAAACAATGACAATGGTTTGTATTCTCGGTGATTTTAGTCACAAAGTCAGAAACGAGTCCCTGTAGGGAAGGGGTCAGGGAGGGGCCCTCCAGTGACCTCCCCACCAGGCTCTTCACCTGAACCTGACCTGGGAGAGACTGAGCAGCCACTTCCCGCGACCCAGGATGGCACCGAGGGTCTTTCCACTGCCCTGTCTCCACTGGTCTGTCCCTTACCCCCTGCCCTCACCCCCCAGCAGGCCTGACAGCCACCACCCCCGGCCCTGTCTGCCCCGCAACCTGCCACGGCCACGGCTTCCTGGGCCAGGCACACGTTCCTCCTCATTTAGAAACATGCGTTCCGGTTACATCACTACAGTCCTCATTAGCTGATCTGTAAGCCTGGGGCTGTCGGGTGGCCGTCACTTGCTCCAAGCAGCACCCCATCCCTGATGAGCCGCCCACACATGGCCCAGGTCCCAGTGCCCAACTTGCCCAGAGGTTGGCTGGGACAGCTCCACTGCTGGGGGGAGGCTCTGACCCCAACCCTCCATGGCCGTGGGTGGACTGAAGACACAAGGCACCATTACTTGGGTGACCCCTGCTCAGTATCTGAAACCACTGGGTCAGCCTGGAAACGTGCTCCCCAGGCTGCAGCACGGCCTCTGGGGAGCCACGACAGAGCTCAGCCCATGGACAAACCCCAAGCCCGGAACCTGCACCCCACTGGCCTGGTCAGGATGCAGCACAGCGTGCTGGGCTGGCTGCCAGGGGAGGCAGCCGCTCTGGGGGACACCTGCCCTTCACTTTCGCCGCCCGAAGCTCCGCTCTCAACACGGAGCTGAGGCCCCTCCCCTTTCTGTGGGAAAGGCGTGAGATGAGCGAATCTGTACTGCTGTCTATTTTGTGAGCTATTCCAGTAAGCTCTCTCTTCTCCTTTTCCAGAAGGTAAAATCTACAAATCGAATGTTTTTAGACAAGTGTTCAGACTCCAGGGCCCCTCAAACGCCCTGTCTACACAGCTCTTTAAAAATTAGGATGACAACCACCCTTTTTCTTTTCAGACGAAAATTCGTGTTAGGCATTTCCTGCAGGTTACTAATGTCCCTCAGGATTTCCTAATAATCATTGTTGAATTTCCAAAGCAGGAAGAAATTTAAACAAGCACCGTTTTAAGTATAAGATTAGCAGTCTCTACCTAGCTGTAGTAATCTCTGAGTCAAGGACATCCCCCTTTATCGTGAATCCCTAATTTAAGACTCAGAGTGTCACCACATATAAAAACCCTATGTGTTTTCACCAAAATTGGTATTGCTTTTTGGCAGGTAACATGGTACACCTATAAGTATTTCTAAGTATTTGCCATGGTTGGTTTGATTACTTCGCAGAATTCTGAAGAAACCAGAGTAGAAAAAGTATGTAAGTCCCTGGCTGGTGTGGCTCAGTGGATGGAGTGCTGGCCTGTGAACCAAAGGGTCACTGGTTTGATTCCCAGTCAGGGCACGTGCCTGGGTTGTGGGCCAGGTTCCCAGCAGGGGGGCGCATGAGAGGCAACCACACATTGATGTTTCTCTCCCTCTCGTTCTCCTTCCCTTTTCCTCTCTAAAAATAAATAAAATCTTAATAAAAAAAGTGTATAAGGAAACTATACATAAAGTATACTAAGACTGTATAGGAATTGGGCATATTAGTTTAATAATTGATTTTTGTCAACCTAAAAATCAAAGAATAATACAGGATTAATTAAATTTTTCCGTATTTAAAATTTTGTAATTTTTGCTTCCTGTAGATTTTAAAAATTATTTCATTTTAAAATGCTGGCAAAAATAACTGGAAACTGAATCAGCAGACTCAGCGGTTCACTTGGAGACGGGAAAAAGCTCAGCGCTGCCGCTGGCCCGACAGGCCCGAGCCTCAGCACCTGCATTAGCCGAAGCCCGACGTGGCGCTGCTCAGCCCGGGCACTCACAAAGCCCGTCTGCCCCCCACTTCCGCTGCGGCTCTCAGCCGCGCCGCGCAGACACGCTGGGACCAACTCTCGGAGGAGCAGGGCTCGCACCCAGCTGTACCTCACGGCCTACCGCTCACGCCCGCACCAGACACCGTCGCACGTCCCGTCGACCCCAGCGCACACCCGCCCGCACCTCGGGGTCCCAGTGACACAAGCTGGCACCCGAGGAGCACCATGGGACTCGGGACTCGCCGAGAGGCTGACCGACCTCGTCGGGGCTGGAGGCCTGGTAGGTTCGGCTCTCATCGCCGAGGTGCTGGTCCGCCTCCGCTGCCCCGCCGGCTCGAGGCTCGTACACGGGCGTCACGTTGTGGCACAGGGCAACGGCTTTCACTGTTTCGTAGATGCGGCTGCTCACGCTTTTTCTGACTCTGGGACCGGAAGGCGGGGCTTTTCTCGGTGGAGCTGAGCCGGCACCGTTCCCGCGAGCTTGAGAGGACAGCTGCGAGGCACAGAAGGCGCAGGGTTAGAGACAAAGCCGAGCCGACCCCAGAGCTGCCACCACGCATCCCTTTTACAAGCTGCCCGGCTGGGGCAGGAAAGCAGCTTCATCTGACCCCCTGCCTGGCTCTGGCGACCCCCTGCCTCCCACGTGCTGGCAGGGTCCGTTTTCGTCGAGCGCGGGGAGGGGCTTCAGGAGCTCCCACTGGCCAAGCACACACAGACGGCCGCCGTGGTGCCGAACGCCTGACAGTTTCCTTTCGCCAGGCCCACCTAACGGGGGCACGTGTTTGCCGGGTCCTTCACAACTGCTGTTTGTGCACTGCTTCTAAAAGCAGAGGAAGTCCGAGAAGCAAACAGAATGGTGTAAGACACAACCCCTTTGGTTTTGGTTTTTCTTCACAAACGTCCTACTTAGCGTGGTAGAGACCTTTGCTGAACACCACAGATCCGTCCAGCTGGCAACCTTCTCTGAAGTGCGGGTCCAGGGCTGTGGATCAGTGACTGAACGCAGGAACCACCGCGTCCCGAGGGGAGCGAGCCCCGGGCTGCGTCTCAGGACCCTGTTCTCCAGGGGCAGCGACCCGCCCAGCATGGTGCTTGCTTGGCTCCCGGCACGCTCAGCTGCGCTCAGGGCCCTCAGCCCACCAGCCCAGCGGATGACTTACGACTTACAATCTTCCCCTCCTGCTTGGGGAAGGGGGAGGGGACACGCCCCCTGACCCCGCGGGACTGTCAGACGCTCTTCAGTCACTTCAGGCTCCCTCCTGACAGCCCTCTTTAGAAACCAAGCCTGTGGCTTCTGGACGGGCGTGCAGAGCCACTGAGCCGTGACGACTCTGCCCATCAAATTACAGTGCTGCCCGATGGAGGGTTCAGCTTCCCCACGCAGCTGGCGCCCGTCAGCACGTCAGCCCCACATCTGCGCCCAGCCCCACGCCGCCGCTGAGCAGAGGCTCGCTGACGTCCGCCTCTGAATCACGCTAGCTTACCGATGGCGGCGTGATTTGATTTCCCACAAACCCCATTAGGATTATGCTCTGTCACCAGATTCTTCCAGTGGGGGAGCGTAACCAGGTTACGAAAGACTCGTGCACGTGCCGGCCGACCTGGTCGTCCGCCATCACAACCAGCAGCTCGAGCAGCAACGTCGGTTCCACGTGGAAGTGCTCTCTGACTCGTGAGTCAGGACAGCGTCAGTAAAAAGCGTTGTCAAACTCCTCTTAAATGGGAAAAATACTAAATAGCTGCTATTTTTATACACGTCTCATGTTTTCTGCTTTTAGTTTTTCTAATAGAATCACTGACTTGGAGCTAGTACGATCATATTCGTATTCATGGAAAATACACATTTTTTAAAAAGCACACGTCACCTGGTACGTTCAGTGCCAGCACAGATTGCAAGGAGAGGGAAAAAGACTTTTAGGTCTTTCTCCCGTGAACACATACTCCAGAGTCCCCAGCACCCTGCGGCAGCGAGTGAGGTCCGAGCTGGGGCATGTGCGGCTCCGTGTGCGTAAACGTTCTGGTAAGGAGCGCGCACAGCGGCGGCGGTTTCCACCGGCCGGCATCTCAGAAGTGCAGTCCATGCCACGGGGAGCTGCAGCGGGAGAGGAGTTCTCAGCGCCGACGCGGGGCTGACCACCCTGAGTCCGACAGGGCGAGAAGGCCGCACGCACACGTCCGTCCAGCCTGTGCCAATGCAGCGTGCGGAAACGGGGACAGGGTGTGTGTCACCGGGAAGCCATCGGGGAAGGAGGACAGGCCAGCAGTGCGTGGTGCCCGCTGACATGGACAGCAGGTACCCTGGGCTCCTAACGTGCACTGTCTACTTCTGTTTATTGAAAAGGTGAAGAAACAAAAGAATGTACAAGAAAGTCTTACTAACTCTGAAAAAAAAATAGAGGGACGGTTAAGACACATTTGATGAAACATTCCACTTAGTATCCTTAAGATACTATCTTAACTGAATAATTTTTACAAGTAGTTCACTAAGAAACCTCAACAGGAGCAAGTGATTCAAGGCCATTACGCCTGGTTCTACGGTGTGGAAACGCTTGCTCAAAATCAGCCTGAGCCCACTGCGTGACCTCCGCGCCAGACCGGAAGGCGGAGGACGTGGCCTGCGGAGCCGGGGGCGGAAGTCCGCGAGCGCCCGAGCAGCCCGTGCCGGCCGCGCAGCCGCCAGCTCACCTGCGCGTAGGCATTCCTGACGTGGCTCTGGACCTCGTCCATCGCGTCCGTCCCGTAGGACACGGTGCCCAGGTGCAGCCTCTTGAACACCATCTCGTTCTGGGTGAGGGTCCCTGTGACAGAAGACGACAAAGGCACACGGCAGCTCGTCAGGACTGGGACTCTCCGTCCCTCAGAACATGCCCCGCCGCCACCACCTGCTCCTCTGTGACACGAGCCTCCTGACGGTATCTGCCGCTGTCCTCATGTCACCAGTGAGGACAGACGTTTTCTTCCCAGCACACCGGACCCTCTTCCCAACGGCTGTGACGACGGGACAGCCGCCAGTTCTACGAACACAGTCCAGGGCCGGCGTGTCCGACCTGCAGCCCGCAGGCTGCGTGTGGCCCAGGACGGCTACGGACGTGGCTCAACACAAAATCGTCCGTTTGCGTCACACTGTTTTCGCTCATCAGTTTTCGTTAGTGTTTGTGTATTTACGTGTAGCCCAGAGACCCAGCAGGCTGCACCCCTCTCTAGCCTGTGGCTGTCGGCTGAGGCCTGCTGTCTGGCACACACACAGAGCTTTGGCCTGTTCTGGACAGACAGGCATAAAGCCACAAACCACATGCAGAGCACTGCCCAAGCAAGACATCTTGCCCCAAATTAGTGTGTCTACAGGTTTTAAAAAACCTTATTTTGAAAAATGAAGCATTTTTCATTCAACAGAAGCAGGTGCATTTAACCCCTGGAAGGAGAGCAGGAGGTGAGAGGCAGGGAGGCGTGTGCCCGTCAGCTGAGCGAGCGGCCATGGGCTCAAGGGGCCCTCGGTGGACGCAAAAAGCATCCCAGCAGCCACCGGTCACTCTGGGAGCGGCTGCAGGAGCAGGCCACCCTGCTGGCAGCACTCGGTTCCAGCTTCCTTCCGAAAGGAGCATGAGCAGGTGCCACGAGGCGATGGCGCTGAGAGACGCCGCCGCAGTCGCAGAAGCCAGTGCGTCAGGATGCTGAACTCAGGACTCTGGAGAGAGGCCCTGAACGCTCTCTGTGCACCGCCTCCTGTAACAACACACGGTGAGGGATGCACATGGCCTCTGCCCGCCCACTTTCCGAGAAGTGAGGTGGGCCCGGAGCTGCAGCCCGCAGGGTGTCCAGCAAGCCCTGTCCGGCAGCCCCAGGCTTCTCAGCACGCGCGTCGCAGTCCCCATGCAGTCACCCCGATGCTCAGGGACTGAACTGTGGGTAGGAACAGGCCCGCGGCCAGTGCTTGACAACTGAAGTTGGGCTTTTCACAGGGCTACAAAATACCCACGAAATACTAATTCTGTTTTCCTTGGCACCCATGATATTCTGCTTTAGTTACTGAGCTGATTTGGAGAGAAGAATGTTGATTTTGGATGTTTTATTACTGTCAAGGTCCCACTTTCCTAATTAAGGCCACCACCTAACACGGGGACCGGAGCCCGGGAGATGCCCGTGGCATGTGGGCACCGTGCCTGCTGTGTGTGGGGTGACGGAGGTGCACGCAAAGGGCCAAACAGCAAGACACGCCACGACAGATGTGAGAAACAAAACCCAGGAACTCAAACGCTCGCCCACTTGGTCTGCCCGTGACTGCGGGGACAGACAGATGGACAGCCAGCACCCACCCCTGAGCTCCACATGTGGCCCAACACACACACCCGTGTCCGGCTGCAGGGCTGTGGTCCCTAGCTGCCTTGGAGGCCAGGCTCGGCCTGGCTCAGTGTGGACCCCGCTGAGGTCTCGCTCCCTGACCCCGAGGCTCCCTCCGGTCTCTCTGAGCCTGTCTCTCTCTGTGACCACGGACTTGGGTGCTGCTGTCTGTCCAAGGCGCAGTGCAGTTCATGGCCTGCTGGCTCCAGGCCTGCAGTCAACCGCACAGGGCAGAGGCTGGAGAGACGTGGCATCACACCCCTGTGGTCAGGAGGCATGGCGTCTGCCACCTGCTCCTGGGATGGCAACTGGCGTCGGCGACCGGCTCCCAGGCCTGTAAATTCATCTTGGGGGGCAAGTGTCCTGCGTCTGAGCCGCATGATAGATGGTTTTCTCTGGAGCATCTTTTACGAGAGATTTCAGAGACAGAGCCCTGGCGTCCAGAGTGCAGTAAATCCTGCGGACACCAGATGCCCCCCAAACCAGAGGCACATCGTCACGGCGAGTCCATCTGGCTCGACTTCCAGACGGTAAATCTGAGGCTGCAGAGTGACGGTCACGTCACTGCATCACCCCAGCGAGCCGTCCTCAGCCAGCCTGACGACAGTCAGGTTCCACGGCTCCCAGCCCCAACCGCGCTGTTACACTGTGCTTCTTGCCACCGCCGGCAGAACTGGCCACGCGTGCACAGAAACCCGTTAGCAGAGGTACACGCAGCAGAGGCCGGAGGGCTGACTGCGTGGCTGCATGCACACACTCGGTTTAACACAACGTAAGAGACCCCCGAGGCCAGGTTTGAACCGCTTCCTTCTCCTCCTGGGTTGTGTTTACAAGGCTCTGTACCTAGGGAGGCACCTAAGAGGCCTCTATTCGGTGCGTACAGAGGTGGGAAGAACGACGTAGAAAACAAGTTCCGAGCAGTTTCTGCAGGCGGAGCAATGGAAAGACGCCCATTTCGGCGCTGCTGCGCTCCAAGCTCGCCAGGGCACGCGGCCTGAGACGGCGTGAGCACGTCCCCGTTCCGTGCCTGGCTGGGTGCTGTCCCAGCACCACTTGCTGTGCAGACCACTCTTTCCCCGAATGGCTGGACACCCTCGCTGGGACCAGCAGCCCATGCAGGCAGACCCGTTTCTGGGCCTGGCCTCGCATCTGTCCCCGCCTGGGCCGCCCTGCTGCGGCTGCCGTGCCTCCGAACCAAGGTGCGCGGGTCTCCCCACTCTGCCCTCCTCCCAGGAGCAGCCTGCACGTCCGTGCGAACTTCAGGGTCAGCCTGTCAACCTCTGCAAATACGGCAGCTGGGATTTCGGAAGAGACCGTGTGGAAGGTGCAGATCAACGTGGGAAACACGGTTACATCCTAACACTATCAACTGCTGACCGTTTTTTGATGCTATTGTAAATGGAGCTGTTTACTTTATTCTACGTTTGCAGTTTATCGCTACTGTATAAAGATGCAATTCATTTTCCATGTTGATCTTGTCTCTGAAACCCTCAGTGAACTGGCTGGTTGGTTCTAATACACCTTCGGAAGGTCCCTTAGGACGTCCTGTAAAGGCTGCGTCCGACGTGGTTTTGCCTGCCTGCCCTGGCGGGAACCTCGAGTGCTCACAGCAGCTCTGCTCAGAAGAGGCAAAACCCAGAAGCGGCGTTCATGCCCGTCAGCTGACACGCGGTGAATGAAACCTGGTGTGCCCGCGTGGTGGAATACTGTTCTGCAACGAAATGCCACAAGGCACTGACGCCTGCTACAGTGCAGGTGAGCCCTGACAATGCCGTGCGGATCAAGAGAAGCCGGTCCCGCGGAAAGTCCAACAGCAAAACCGCCGAGGCAGGAAGCAGACGAGGGGCTGCTCAGTGCGGGTGGGGTGGGGGCCGGGGACAGGGAGGGAAGGGACGGCACGGCGGCCGGCGTGCACAGGAGGCTCTGCACAGTGCCGGAACGTTCTGAACTTAGACTGTGGTGAAGGGTGTCCAATGGTTACACCAAATGCTGAGCGCCTGAAGGTCTGTCTTGAAGGTTCATCACCGGACTCAAATACTACATTAACCGCCGCATCTCCTAAACTTTCTAGCCTGCTAATCAATGTTTTAAGTGTTTGAAACTGATGAAGTCCAACAAATGATTAGCACACACCTCATCAGATGAACGATGAAATGCTGGAGTCTGCGATCTTGCCATTCGAACACATGTTGTTGGGTTCATGCAGCCAGGCCTTTAGGTGAGCGGCACATGCAACATCTCACATTTTAAGATGAATCCTAGGAATATTTTCGGATATTTTAGGGAAGCATGAGCTCACAAGTGACTTAACTCTGTGCAGGAAGGCCTGCGCTGGGTCCCACTGCTGGGCCAGCGGGACAGCAGCTGCGAGGGGTCCCCGGGGAGACTCGTACCCCGGGCCTCATCTTCCTGATTTCAACCAACGGGCAGCTGCTACCGTTTCTCCCACTTTAGTGTAGCAGAAATTAGTGTGCCCCGAATTTGAAACGTGGCAAAGGGGCGGGACTCATCGTGCCTGCCTCGGCTGGGGGTCACCTGGCTGGACCTGGTTGCGATGGTGGCTCCGTGGACAGAAAGTGTTTTCTGACAGAAGTTTGTTTGCGATTCCTGCAAACATAATAATAAAGCTGTAGCTCTCCTCAATAAAGCAGTTTGGGCTGCAATGAGCCAAGAGGCAAACAGGACACTGATTTCTGAGGAGGAAGTCCGGCAGGCCTCGTTGCGGGCGCTGCCAGGTGGGGCTCCTGGCCCTGCAGAGGGGCAGGCGCTGAGCTTTCTGCTCAGATGTTCCTGAGTTCCCGCCTGGCGATTTGGCCTCAGACCAAAACTGGAACCTGTGCAGAAGGGGTGGGGGGATGGTTGTCATAGAGACAGAGGCAACTGCCCCCAGCTCACAGGGCTGGCAGCTCCCAGACTGCCTATCACTTCCTGCAAATGTTCTAGGTCAGCTATGGGGTCAATAAGGATATCAAAACACAAAGTTATCTGGAGCTTGCAATGAAAGAGTGAACAAAACTTTTAATTTATCAAACTGCAAAGTACGCATCGACTCTTAGCACATCTGACATGGTTGAACGTGGCCTCGCGGAGGGTGCCTGCTTGTGCGTGGGGCTCTCTCGGCACCAACACCCCGACACGGTCCAACCTGCTCAGCCATGGTGCGAGGTGTGCGGGGACACCGCGATGCGCCCCGCACCCTGGCAGGTCACAGATGCTGACACTCACGTGCACCCACAGTGAATGACGCTCACACACGTGCCCGCCTGAGACCGGCCACCACCTGCTGGCAGGGAGGACATCGCAAAACACTGCTGGCCAGCAGGTGCCCCGCACAGCGGCTCCATCCTGCAAGGCTTACGCGGGATTCGAGCCCGAGCCGCAAGGCATTCTGACTGACAGATGCTGCAGCCCGATGTTTCAGCAGGTGCTTCATGGGGGTGCGTTCTGCAGGAAGGCAGAAGCTCCCTGAGGAAGCGGGGAGCACGTGTCTGTCCCAGGCGCGCCTGCGTGCGCCCCGTGCAGCTGCTCCTAACCAGGCAGCACCCTTGGCCCTACACTGCCGGCTCACCGCTCGTGTGCTGCTGTCCCTGGGTCGGCGTCGGTGCGCCCTGCACCCCGGCAGCTCACAGATGCCGACTCCTGCCGAGCGAACTGCTGCATGCCTCACACACCAGTGGCCACGGATGTGTCACTATGGCAACGTCATCAGCTTCACATCTTACCAGAAAAGTGCACTCCCATCAAACCCAACGACAGGCTCCTGCCTGCGTGTCCACAAGGAGGAAACTGACGCGTCACCGGGCGGGCGCTGCGCCTCCTGGACCCGCCACTCTGCTCCGGCCAAGGACAGCACGCTGGGAGGAGGTCTGCAGACTGCCCCCGCCCCGACGCTCCACCGGACAGCCACCACCTGTCAGGCCCCCCGCGGCTCCGTGAGGGAGGCCCCCTCAGTGACCGCTAAGAACTGGACTTCTTTACGTGACCAAAGCAAGCCACAGGAAGAGAGCACATCACGTCCATCTCCGGAAAGACCGTGTGCACATGTGAGTAAACACGAGACGCACGCCCGCTTCAGAGGGCAGAGGAGGTTCCGAGACCTGGCTGTGACTGACAGACGCAGAGGAAGCTGTGCGGGCCTGTCCCAGCCCCCCGCTCCACAAACCCCACCAAGGCGCCCTGCCCCCCACGGCGGTTCATTCGGAGGATTCGGGGAGCTGCCCGGGAGCACGCACACAATCTTAAGGGAGCAGGATGCGACCCGTCTGTACGCAGCCCCCATCTAACCGAACGGGCAGATGGTTTCTACACAGTCCAAGCGAGGACGGGACGGAACCCTAGGTCACCTGGTGGCAGCGACAGTCACTACTGGGCTCTACCTGCACCCCTGCAATCTGGCCAGTGTGGCCCTGACGCAGGGCCACAGCGACATTCCACTCCCGAGCGCCTGGGCACCCTGACCTGAGGCCACATGCCTTGGGGAGGAGGAGACCTAGCCCTACCTGTTTCTTATTTCAATTTATTTTTTAATTACTTTATACTTTTTGTTACCATTCTAACTGGCACTGTTACAATTAAGTGTCCCAACTGCTATGGATACACAGAAATATAGCTTAATTTTCACACTGAGTTTATGCATGTAACTAAGCTCTCTTATAATTCTAAACATCTTACTTATTGATTTTAGAGAGAAAGAGAGGAAGTAGGGGAGAGAGATCAATCTGTTGTCCCACTGACTGGTGTGATCACTGGCTGATTCTTGCATGTGCCCTGACTGGGAACAGAACCCACAACCTTAGCAAATCGGGACAATGCCCTAACCAACTGAGCTACCAGGCCAAGGCTGGTTCTTCTGAATTTCTTTGTAAAAACCATTGATTTGTTTTCTTTGGGAACAGCTTGCTTGTTCACATTGGTATCTTGATTTCTGCTGGTGTTTCTTGGTTTCTGATTATATTTGTCAACGACATCCGGGCTGCTTGGCTGGTAAGCTGGGTGGTTTCTTTTGTGAAGAGTGGACCCCTCACGCCTTATCCGATGCACCTGCCGGATACACATTCGGTATTTCTCTTCTTTCATTGCGGAGCTGTTCCGAGTTCGGGTGTGCTTTGCTCTGGCTGCTCTCTCAAACTATTTCCAGAAATAACTCCATTTCTGGATCCTCAGACACAGCTTGCTGGCTTTCCATGTTTTCAGATTTATTCTTTAAACGACTTCTCAAGCCCCACCCCGCCCCCCCGCCTTCCCCAATGACTCTGACTCATGAGCACCACCCCCCTCAGCAGTTCGCAGCATCCACCAGGGACAGGCTCGGAGGAGAGCCACAGCCCAGCGTCAGGCCTGAGCAGACTGCCATGAATGTGGGACTTTCACACCCCCACAGGGACGCAGGGTATCTCGCACGTGTGGGTCTTCCTTTCCGTTTCGCTGTGACATCTGGTCGTTCGTTGGGCACAAGTGCCCCAGGTGGCAGCGGGCAGGCTCTGCGTGGGCTCAGGCCGCAGGGAACGGTGCGGCTCGCCCATCTGTTCTGCAAGTGAGGGGTCCCTGTGCCACTCCGTCTGGGACCCGCCGCTCGCCTGCCTGCTTGCTCTACCAGGGGTTCCCACGGTCGAGCATCACATCAGCAAACACTTGTTTCTCCTTTGGTTGTTTCTCTCGTTGCTAGTTCTTACCCGGTTGCAATGGCTACAGTGACTGGCTGTCAGGAAATTCCTCTTTCTTCTTCCTGACTATAGTGAGGGTCTTTCTAATACTGTATTTAAAATGCTGAAGTTTTAGACATATTTTGTTTACCACTTATACAAATACTATTTTATTTCTAATTCATTAATATCACTTGGAATTTAAATCATAAGCCAGTAAATCAAGGAGGGATTTTAATTCTTAGGTATGGCTTTTACTATAGTGCTGGATTCAATTTGTTTTCATCTACTCTGTTACAAATGGACAATTCCGTGATGAAGAAAAGAAAAAAAAAACAAAATAAGCACAAATAGAATTATGGGCACGAAACCTCGTGGTGAGATAAATTATCTGTACTATAAGGCTCCTTAGGACAATGTAGCTGTTAAAACATCAGATTCACGTATCTTATTTTTAGTTTCTTCTAATAGCTCACAAGTGCCATTCTATAATAAAGAGGCAATTTCTGCTCTTAAGAAGCCAGTAGAGAGGTGTAAAAAGGCAGTTAAAGAGAACAAGAACAACTGTAGGGCTGTAGAAAATTCAACACACAGAAATATCATTTACATCTCTAAGAATTTAATGTTTTGCTACTCCTGACGATACTGTGCATTTTGGAAAATGACGGCGAGTTGGGTGCCAGTTTCCAGGAGCGCAGCCTGCAGAATTCTAGATAGACAGGGAGCAGCGCTGGGGCAGGCCCACACATGCCTGCCCCTCACCCCCACCCCCGGGCACCGCGGCAGACACACGCGGGGGTACCTGTCTTATCCGTCAGCAGGTACACCAGGCGGCCCAGCTCCTCCGGGATGGTGCTGGTCCGGACGACAGTGCCAGGAATGTTCTCGTCCCGCATCATCATCCACCCGTAGGCTGCTTTGCCCATGTCCAAGTTCACACGCAAACTGTGAAGTGAAACCATTGCCTGGTTAGTGGGATCCAGCCCTGAGAATACTTCCACTTTCATGGCTGCCACACAAACTTATTTCTACACACTATCTTTCACTTTACACAAAATAACGTTGAATTTTAGACTTCAAAGTGAATTTACTGTGCTGTGCCAACAGCCCGTTCCACGTGCCAGCATGTGCCGGGGTGACGGTGAGGGGTACTTGTGGTCTGCAATGCTGGATGGGGGGAGGGGGCTGCTGTCAGTTCCCGTGGGGCAGAGGGCCAGGCTGCGTCCCAGCAGGAATGAACACTTGGAACGGGTCTTGTTTCACGACAGGAACAAACACTACACCTTCCCACGGTGAAGGGCTCCAGTGAGAGGCACGAACTGGGTCTGGGAGGGTGTGGTGGCTGAGCCAGGTCCTATGAGCAGCTGGCTGCAAGGAACAGGCAGCCGGCAGGCTGGAAGGGAAGTGTAGACAGAAGGGCCGAGAAGGCCGGTGCAGACCCTGGTCTGCGTGGTGAGCTCAGCTCCCACCAGGCCGGGGCTCCATGCAGATGTTTCAGGGATGAGGCAACAGCCATGTCCTAAGCATGTGTGTGCGAGTCTTAGGACCAGCGGCTCCGACTGGGTGGGCGGCTCGGGGAGGTGAGGCCATGGCGGGGACGCGGGTGCTGGGCAGAGCCACTGTGGAAACACCGTCCCTGTCTCAGCCCCAGCCCTGAGCACCTCCCCGAGCCCACAGCCTATCCAGGCCTCAGCTGTGTCCCCGCACCTCTGCAGGGCACCACGTGCCTCTGTCCTCTGGAGTCCCCCACCATCCGCACGTCACACACCTGTGTTCCTCGCTGACTCGATCATCCCGCCTCTCCCATCCAGTCATGAAGGATGGACAGTTTAATACGATACCCACCGAGGTTGCAGGGTGGTAAAAACTCACCATGTCATGAAGTGCTGTGGTGTAAGGGAATACCACCGGACTACAAACGCCCTTCGAAGGCTGAAGAAAGAACGGAGGCCACCTTGGGTTGAAAATAACCTGCAGCCCGGCGACCCCCTCAGTGACAGGTAACAGACTGAGACTAAGGAGCGTCTTCAGCAGAGACAACGCCGAGCAGGAAGTCTGCTCTGACTCTCACTGTGTTGTGATCCAGTGTTGGTGTTAGTGTGAGACAGCTGCTTTTCAATGGTAAAGATTTCTAGAAGCTCCAACTTCAAAGATTAACTTGACGAAACAATTATATTTAGCTTACTTTTCAGTAATGTGTTAATTTCATAGAATTTGAAAACACAGACCTCAATTCAACTTGAACTTTATCACAGCATTCGTGAGTAAAAAGGTACGGTAAGCCTACAGCTCTGAGAGTTACAGGAACGGATTACAAAGTACTGATGCCGGACGCAGTTTCCTCTTGCTTAGCAACTGCCAACCACAAACCCGATCCAAGCGAAGTGGGAGTCCCCTGCGACGCTCTGCGGTCACGGAGCCAGAGGTGGCTGGGCCCTGCACTGTGACCCAGTAAGAAAGCAAGGAGAACTGCGCCGATGGCCCGCCGCGCTGCGGAACGCCCGCCGTGGCGGGACAGCGCAGGCTGACTCCAGACGGGACATCGCTGTGACGGCGGCACCTTCTTGCCCAAACAGATTCATCTTCTACCTACAAAAACGTCTCGGTAGCTTGGTGAGTAAGCCAAGGCGCATCTTCCTAAAACTCCCAGGGGCACCCCACGGAGGCCCCAAGCAGCCTGCCGCGCTCGAACGCCAGCCTGTCACGGTGAGACCTGCAGACCCGGTCAGAGCAGGTGAAGAGCTGCCGGGCAGCCGCACCACTCAGGAAGGGTCCACCTGCGGCCATCCACCTGCACCCTCTGCATCGGGACTTCAGACCCTACTCTGAGAGAAAGGAAGCATGTGCCATTTTCATGACAAGCTTTATCAAAACCTTTCCCTGTAAACTGTCACTTAACAGAAATGGCACAGATGCCGTTCTATCTCATTTGGGAAGTCAAAATTTTACCCTTGGCAAGTGCTGCCATGGAAGCTAATCAGAAATTTTTATTCAAATTTGTGTAATTTTCTTTATATAAAAATTTCAAGACAGTTCTGTGACCCTAGGTAAAAGCAGGTTATTTTATTTGATCGATGTTGCCACCGGAAACAACAGGAAATGCCATGTGAAATGTTTCTTTATTTCTTCAAAGAAACAAGGAACTGAGACTAGACAGTGAAGACAACTTCCCAGGCTAAATTTAAACCGGTTACCAGGGAGGGAAGTGACCACAAAATCTCCTTCCCGAGGTCACATGCCTGCTGCCAGCAGCCTGGACCTCCCCAGCAATCTCCCCGCATGGGGAGCGGCACTAAAGACCAGGGCGGTGGAAGGCGGAGGCCTGACAGAAGTGCCTCCTTCCTACGATGAGGGGGCCATGAACGGATGCTCCTAAAGAGGAGACAGAACAGACGAAGGCAGGACTTGAACAGATGACGACTGAAAACTTTCTAGGATGAATGGAAGACACCCGTCTGCAGACTCAGCCCAGTGAGCCCCAGCGCGAGACAGGAAGGAACTTCCAGGAAGAGGTGCAGCGGCGAAGGAGCCTCAGAGCAGCTGGGAGGGGCGGGGGGGTAGAGAGGGGGAGGAGGAGACGGTCAAGACTGCTACTGAGTAGCAGCATGGAAGCCAAAAGAGAATAAAACAAACGTGAAACATAGAAATCCATACACAGGTAAATTTTTTTCAAGAAGGCAAGTCAAGCAAAAATCCAGACAGTTCCCACAAAGATGAGCATTAAACAAAAACTAAAGAGGAAATTCTGACAGGAGAAGAATTATTCTACGTGGAAGGTCTGAAATGTAAGACAAAATGCAAAACAAAACCATGGATAAATCAAAATGATTATAAAATGTACAAACAGTATTTATGGGGCTTAAGAATAACTAGAATGAGAATAAATGGCAAAAATGGCATGAGGTCAGAAGTGGTAAGTGAAGTTAAACACTGTAAGGTGATTGGTAATGGAAATGATTAACTTCAGACTTCGATAAATTAAAAATAATGCTTTTAACTTCTAGGATAACTACTAAAAGAACAGAAACCCTTTATAAACTTCCAAACTGCTAGGAAAAAAAGTGAAATTATAAAAAAAACACAATGGTAAGAAAGTAGAAATATGTAGGAAAGGTAAGTCATTAAAAATGCAAGACAAAGTGAGAGTTTTAACTAAAAATATCAGTATTACAAAATTGTGTATGCACAAATATCATCAGAGTAGATAAAAATTAAATGTTATATTATTTATAGGAGACATACATATGTAAATACATAAAAATAAATACACAGGGATGTTGACAGTACAAAGACAAAAAAAAGATATGCCAAGCAAATTAAAGCCAGCTGGCATTGCTATATTAACATAAAACAAAGTAGAATTTAATGCAAAAAGCTTCAGCAGAGATAAAGGAAGTCACTTTATAATGAGAAAATGCTTAATTCAGCAGAAATATACAACAATTTAAATTTGTATACACCCAATACCAAAGCCACAAAAATACATAATAGGAAAACAGACAGAATTCCAAGGAAAAGCAGACGAATTCACAATCCTGATCAGAGATGTTACTACAACTCCGAACAACTGTCAGAAAAGGCAGAGACAAATCTCAGTGGGCACGCGTTAGCTGCAGCCCAAGATGAACCGTTCTGACCTCCTGAACGAATACGGATGGCGGCAGCTAAGAGTGCGGACGCCGAGCGCTTTCCAAGGGCGCTCAGCGTGTTGGTGCAAACCCAGTGCCGGGCCCTCTACCCAGGCTGAGCAGTTTCACAGACCCGAGACAATGCAAGGTGTGTTCTCTGACAACAACCAGTTAAACTAAACAAAGGCGTAAGCAGAACATTCAAACATGTTTGCAAATTAAGTAATCACTTTGTAATAACCGTGGGTTGAAGAAGAAATCACAGTGGAAGCTAAAAAACATTGTCAAAAACGCAACTATGAAAACTTTTGGGATGCAGCTAAAGTAGTGCCTATATGGAAATTTGTAGCTTCAACTGCACGTCCAGAAAAAGGAAAAAAGAGCGGAAAACTAGTGAGTTTAGCATCTGTCTTAGACGTAAAGGTAATAAAAGCCAAAGACGGGAGGAGGGAAGAAGTAAAGCACACCGACATCAACCAGGCGGCAGAGAGAACCGGGCAGGCCGCCGGGGCCGCTCGCACGCCGCAGACCCGCTTCTGCGGTGACACGGGGCAAGCTTTCGCGAACAGACTTGAGTACTTGGTGCAGGTGACATGTTTTTTAAAAGCTGTAACTTTGCAAAACTGACACAAGAAAAAATAAAAAAACTTGAAATCAAGTTGTCTAACTACTAAAGTCAACTGTTCGAATTATAACTATTTAAGAAATATATTTACACTACCAAAGAAATCAACTCTGCCAAACATCTTTCCACAGCGAACAGTTCAGGCTCAGAAAGCGCTCCCTCCCCCGTGCAAACGTCCAAAATAATACACGCTTACAACTTTAAACAAAACGTCCGCGAGCAGAAAATGAGAGAGGACTGACTCATCAGTGTCCTTCCTGAGACTGGCACGGTCTCGACAGAAAACATGAAGGGAACCACGTGGGGGGATTCCGCGCCCGCTCGCTGTGTGGCTGCACCCACGCGCACGAAGCTGAGAGCACCCTGTGTCACAGCACAGCCAACCCCCCACCAAAGCACAAGGTTCGGGCAGGACACTGGAAAGTCCACGAAGTCTGCTCATCATATTTAGATGTTAAAAAAGAAAGAATTAAGAGTTACAAAACACTCTTAAAACTACGCTCAAGACGTAAAAACAACTCCCAGCGAAACAAGGGAAGACCTCCCCACCGCAGCAAAGGCTGCTGGTGAGCCCTGACACGCATGCGCGGCGGGGAGCGCTGGACACCCCGCCTCCCGCGCGGGAAACAGAAGCGCGTCCAGCATCCCTTCTACTCCCGGCGGTACCGGAGACCCTCGCGGCCGCGACGCGGAAAAGCAATACACGGTGCAAGGGACCAAAAGAAACAGAGCTGACCCTGTCCACTGATGATGTGACTACCGACACACAATCCCAGAGACTCAGGTCAATATCGGTCCACAGTTTGCTGGAATGGATACATCTAATCATTTTATAGAAATCAACTGTATCTGCCTGTAACTAGCAACCAATACGTAGAAAGTAGGTCTTCCAAAGACCAGCATTTATAGCAGCACTCGCCAACTGCCAAGTCCCCGAGACCAGCCGAACGCAGGCTGCTCCGGGAGGAGCTCCGCCAGGCTCGGGGCTAGCGGCCCCAAGTCCAACGCACGGGGCCCAGGGGCCGTGACGCAGAAGGACCCGGGCCGGGCACTCGCCCTGTCGGCCACCAGCTCCCCCCCTCAGCGTGTAAACAAGGCGGTGTGTCACCGCCGTAGGAACAGGGGCCACGCAGGCGAACACTGGCACCCGACACGCGGGCCCCTTGTCCGCGGGCAAGATTCCATCCGAAAAGGGCACTAAGACAACCGAGGGAACACATCACGCGAAAACGTACTTCCCGCCGCAAAAAAACTCCTTCCGGGGTCAAAGGCCACCACACCACGGGGTGGGGGGTAGGGCCCCTTACACAACGGAGAGTGACCCCTGCCCGCAAAACATCGCCCACCTGAAATGCGTGGCTTGCTCCTACGAGTCCACACTGGCTGAGCGAGACTCCACGGTGGACACTGCGGGACGACCAGAGCCACGCTGGCCCGGAGGGGCGCTGATGCCGGCAGCCCCCGCCCCAAGTGCGCCACGGTCCGGACCTCCGATGGCTTCTCCCGTCGGCCGTGACTGACCCCTGCAGGCCACGCCGCGGCGCTTCGGCCCTTGCTGCCACCTCGGGCCTCTCCGGGTCTCCGCGTGCCCGGCGACAGCCGAGTGGTCCCACGAGCCGCCCGCCTGTGCTCTCTGGCGCCAGTTCGCCCAGTGCGCCCGTGGCCGCCTCTGCGAGGCGCGCTGCCAGCTCTGCGCGTGCGACGTGGGCGTCGCACCGGGGGCCGCTGGGTGTCGTTCCCGGGCCGGGCGGGGTCCGACAAGTTCGCACCCACTTTAACCGCCGCGGAACGGTACCCCCGAGAGGCCTGCCGGGAGGCTCCTCAGAGCTTTCCTTCAGTGACGCTGTCAGGCTCAGTGTCACGGCACGGACACGGCCCACTCTCAGGGAACGGGGAGTGGGGGGCTCCGAGCGGCGCCTGGTGGTGGGCCGGGCAGCGGTCAAGGACAGGGAGCCCGCCCCCGAGACCCAGACGCCATGGACCTCCGCGCCCGGGAGCGAGACGCCCGGGCCAGGGCACGACTCCGTCACCCTCGGGGCCGCGCCAGAGCGTGAAAAACTCTGACCCCGCATGGATGAGGCAGTGTTTACAGCTGAGATGCGAATGGACTTTTTTTTCTTTTTAATATATTATTTCTTCCCAGAGGGGAAAGGAGGGACAAAGACAAGCAGAGAAACGTCAACATGTGGTTGCCTCTCGTGCTCCCTACGGGGGACCTGCCTGAAATGCAGGCATGTGCTCTGGGAATCGAACCCGCGACACTTTGGATCAAAGGTCGGCACTCAATCCACGGAGCCACACCAGCCAGGGCAAGAAGGGACTTTAAAGCACACAGGCAAAGGGGTGAAAACGAAAGAGACCAGGAACCCCGCTCCTGGCCCGCGCGGCCCATGTGTCCTGTGAAGAGCCCACAGTAAGTCTGTCATTTGCCACGAGTGACACAGATGACTCAGGGAATGTACATTCACGTTAGTTAGAAAAGCAAGAGTTAAATCTTGTCATGTTTTTACATTAAAGACAAAGTAAATTCTATCAAGTGACTCAAATATATTTTATTCTGTAAAGAAAAATTTTTATAAAAACAGCTTCACTTTCTTAAATTTGAAAAGCTTTTTAGGAGCGTTAGGTCAGTAGAGAAAAAAGTACTTTCCAGAATTGTGCACTTTGCAAAACAAGAAAATATTTAAAAATCTATCTTTGGTTAAACTGAAAAGCATGTTTAGCAATACTGGAATATATTGTCCATCATATTTCATGGAAACTGCGCAAAGGGAAGCAAATTTGGCTGAATCAAACGTAAACCTTACTCCCCAGTGTGCCGCACGTCCCTCAGCCCAGGATTCTAGCCCGAGTCCCCAGCAGCGAGGAGGGACGCCTCCCAGTGGAGCGCACCCAGGCACCGCAGCCGGCGGCGGCGCCCGTCGGGTGAGCCTCTCCAAGCCCGGACACGCTGGGTGTCAAACTGTGGACTAAAAAACTAGACGGAGACAGACTTACAGACAGCCTGAAAAAGGGTGTGCATGTGCTGGTCCACCTGTGTGGGCACCTGCACACTCGTGCGTAAGTGTGCACACATCTGAGAACCCCTGCAGGGTTTGTCAGGACTCAGTGAGATGATACTGGCCTTCTGTTATTATGAGGTCTTGTCTAACTTTTAGTATGAATGTATGTATTTCAAATATAAAACAATGAAAATGAGTTTTAGTTTTAAAATGCTCATGCATTAACCGTCCTAACTGTAATCAATTCTTTGTTAATCTGATAAAGGGGACAGTGTCAAGTCTCTTCATATTATCATGTTACTGAAGAAATTGGTGACAGTCCACAGAAATAAAGTATTTCATTCAAAAACTGCACGAGACGTGCCTAATGGCTTCCACCAGGTGCAGGGAGGAAGGCCCTGGAGAAGAGAGGCACAGAGTTCTCCCCGGGCCTCTGCGTCATGTGGCGATGCAGCCATGGAAGTGACATCGCACAGGTGGCAGGACGGGTAAAGGCAGCAGCAGTGAAGAGAAGGCGGAAGAAAAGACGTCTGCTCCGCAGAGACAGGTGCAGGAGACACCGGCAGGTGAGGGAGAGGAAGGGTGTGTGTGTCTGTGCATGGCGCCCAGGGACGGCCAGCAGCACCATCGCCGTGATGCAGGGGAAGGAGGAGACTGAGCCGTTACACGGACAGAGAGCGCCGGTCTGCAGACAAAGACATGCGTCCACCTCTATGCCTAATACTTGCGTACGGTTTTACTCCATCTTCTGCTACAGAAGATCGCTATTCTGGATTCCCACTTCATGCATGATTTATTAGGGTTTTACTGCTCATTCATGTGCAATTTCCAAACATATATATTAAGGGTATCTTTTAAAAATATCCTTTGTGGAAGTATTTTAAAACAGACTTACATGCATTTATTGTAAATATTAGTCTCTGAGTGAAAAGCATCTGATAGTAACCATACGTGTCCAATCTCGAGGGAGATGGGTTCTCATACTTCGATGACGGCCTTACTCAGCATTTCATCTGCCTTGACAGACACATTACACGGTCTCTGAGATACAGACGACCTGAAGGTGTCGGCACCGCGTGCAGACCCCAGGGCACCAGAAACACACGTCCATCAGCAATCAACTACAACTACTATATTAGATTCAGATTTATGTCTCGTGTGTCCCAGTTGTGGAAGATATTATCAACACATTTATACAAGATAGAATATCAGATTTCTAGATTATTCTACCAGAAATGACTCCCACACACGGTTTTCTATGCAAGGGCTCCTAAGGATTCCGCAGAGCTCTTGACTCCTTCCCTCTGACCTCTGTGTGGACAATTGCTTTCATATTGAGAAACAAATTTCCATGAAATCACATTCAATGAAACTAAACATTTGTCTTACCGTAACTCTTCAACCTACCTTATGGGGATGATGTAGGAGAAGAGGAGGAGGAACCGAAAAAGATTGCGATACCACGGCCCAGCAAAGCCTTGTAAGGTTACCATGACAACCGAGAGGGCAACCAGAGCCAGAAACAGCGCTTTGGTCAGCTGATTGAGTTCAATGTCCAGCAAACCCACCTGAAAGGAAAACAGGGAATCAGGGCAGAAGCGTAACGCCCCTAAGATGACACCTCTGAACACGAGTGACGACCCCTGCACATGGCCTCTTGCAACAGCCCTCATTAGGATGGGATGCAAAGCTGTGTTAACCTCGGTTTTCTCCCGGGAAGCCCCTCAGAGACAGATGCAGGCAGAAGTCCTGAGAATAAGTTACGCTCCCACAGTGCGTCCAGGCAGGTGCTACTAGTCCGGCTGTCCAGCCGCAGAGACACTCACGCTTCTCTGCGTGGTGACGCTGTAGCAGCTCACGGGAACACACGAGACAGGGGACAATGGGCCTAGCGGACCTGGGGGCTTAGTTAGCTCTTGTGAGAGCGGATGCATGCTCTCCCTGCACTGCTGTAACAAGTATCAGGGCTGCATGCACCCTCCACTCCACGGATTTTCTTCAGCTCAAGGTCCCCAAGAACAGGGCAGGGTGTCTGTCATCCCTGTTTGCCAAAGGCCTCTCTGCAAAGAACTCTAATTAAGAAGAAAAGCAACTGACAGAGTAGCGAGCCTGTAATGAGACACTTTGTGCTGTGATTTGCACAAACCCTACCCTTCAGAGTCCCCCAGTAAGGCCCACCGCACTCCAGTTCATTCTGTGGACCACCGACGAGCTGAGCAAAAGGTGCGTGAAAATTACGGCAATGAGAATCAGTTCATTTTTTGTTCTGCGTAGAAGCAGCAACCCAAACGCCTTTCACTCGACAACCCAAGAGAATACAGCACTTTTGAGAGGCACAACACCCGTTTCGAGCTCTGGCAACGTGGATGAAGTCTTCCCCCTTTGCTCAGTGTCACCATGGAAAGACCACTGTGCAGGGCAGCGTGCACGGTGGAGGGGCCTGGGCTTTGGAGAAGGTGTGCAGTTCAGGCAGCGGAAGAGGCAGGCCACCTGGTGGCCCTGGCTGCACAGCCGGGGGGAGCAGGGACCAGGGACCAGGTTCCAGCAGTGCCTTGCTAACAAGGACTTGGGTTCCATGACATGATGCACAGCTCCAGGTAGAAGGTAAGCCTAGATACATGTCATTTTATTATCAATGTCATCCTCATCATCGTTAAAAATGTGGATCTGAGTCTTGGCTTGCACATCGTGTGACCCTGGGAATGTCCTTTCCCTCTTCAAGCCTCGTCTTCCTCACTGTGAGCTGGCACTACCCAGCTTGCAGAGGCCCTACAGAAGCCCGGCCCCGGGGCTCCCCCGGGTCTGCCGGGAGGCGCAGCGTGCCCAACACAGCTGCTCATGCATGATTTGGGTGACCCGAGCAGAAGGCAGCATTCACATTGGCTGAGTGTCTCCTGATTCTGGTACGAATGTTAAAAAAGAGTAATTAAAAAAGATTACTTGCCAAAACTTTGATTAAAAAACAAGATTTAAAAATTTGAGAATTACTGAACTGTCAACTTATTTTATGGTACTTTTCAAATCCAAAACTTTGGCCAATAAAAAGCTAGCTTCTTCCACATTTCATGTATTTAGTTTACATATGTTTTGGATTAATATTTGCCACAAACTCTCATGGGAACATTAAACCTGTAGTTAGAGAGAAAACACAAAACTTTGTCATGTAATCCATTTAGTTGTGAAGAAAATTCGTTACACAAATAAATGGAAATGTCTATATAATTTCGCTAAACTCAAAGGTCATGAAAAATGAGTAAACTGTGAGATCTTACCCACAAGAAATAGCCAATCCAGTAGAAAAAAATAACATGAACACCAGCAATAAACACTATAAAAAAGAATCACACGCAGAAGGGTTCCTCCCCACCCAAGCCCACAGATTCACCTTTTAGGACTCGGAAGCAGCGCTGCCGCTGGCTGGCACGTCGCGGCCTTTCAACACAGAGCAGAGACAGTGGAAAGGGACACGGAGACCCCACGTGACCGACGTTCGCCTGCAACGTGGGATCTGTTTCCCCTGCAGAGCCCCCATGCGGGTCTGGCAGCCACTGGGACGGCCTCAGGTGGGTGTGGGCTTGTGCAGGCCCCGTCCCCGCAAGCCGTACCCCTAAGCCCCCACCCCTGCTCCCCACGTGCTGCTGGACAGCAGAGGAAGCCCCAGGCCTTTGGGATGTGGTTTCCTAGGTCCCTTCGTGGGCGGACCCTAACTCAGGGCACCGGGGAACCTCACGGCTGGGTCCACAGGCACCTCTGCCACCTCTCGGCATGACAGCAGGTGAAGCCTTCCTCCCTCCTCCCTCAGCTTTCAGCAGGGCCCCATGTCCCGCAGGAAGGCCCACTGCACCCTCCCGACGACCCGCCGGCAGCCGCCCCAGCCGGGACCCACGGCAGCGGAGGACCCCGGCCCATGGACCAGCTCTCCTCACAAAGCAGCTCGGCAAGGACAAACCTTGCAATTCCCTCCCCTTCAACTACTGCATAGTTTATGCTTGAATTATGGAGAAAAATGGGGTTTTGGATTAAAATGAAGAAAAATTAAGGCAGGGAAGTAGAGCATGTTTCAAAGCCTGGCTCCTGCCGCTGTGACAAA
Organism: Anoura caudifer; assembly: GCA_004027475.1. Taxonomy (NCBI): domain Eukaryota; kingdom Metazoa; phylum Chordata; class Mammalia; order Chiroptera; family Phyllostomidae; genus Anoura; species Anoura caudifer. The sequence goes on from PVKU01000077.1 coordinate 436,156, forward strand.
GGCGGCCCAAGTCTCAGGCCCGCTGTGGGTCGGATGAAGTCATTATTCATTCAGTCAGGAAAAAAGACTCAATTACCTCGACCTAAAGATGCTATCAATGAATGCAAAGTGCGTATTTTACTCTATTCATCCAAATCCCATTAAAAAGTGAAAGGAATGATTTAATCGGGCCTTCTAGAGTTGGTCTTCTTTTTGTAATAAAATAAAGAATCGCTGTCTTGCAAAACATACACCCACTACCTCACACTTTCCTGGCATCACAGCCGTGAAAACGGGAAGTGCAGGGACAGAGCAGTCAGACCAGGCAGAGTTCCCTCTGGAAAAGCACACACTGGCTGACAGTCCGGAAGCAGCGGCGAGCGGACACGCTGACACACCGGTGCGAGCACCTGCGCACTGACCGCCACGGGGGCCACGCAGGGCAGGACCCAGCTTCGCCCTCCCATGGTCCCCGCGTCCCTGCACAGAGCCTGTTCCGAACTGGGGCCGTTCTTCCTGGCATATAACCGCAACCAAGCTACAGCACCTCCTGTGGTCTTCACTTTTCTGGCCAATTCTAACACAGTGAGAAGAAGATATATTTCAACTCATATTTTTTAAAGTCAACTTTCAATTAATAGTTAATTTGTATACTCATTTCTCTAAAACACTTTTAAAAGTTTCTTCAAATCGTCTAAAATCCAATCGAGACTCTTGGAAACTATTCAGTATAAATATTGGTGAACTTATAAAGTTACAGATTCTGTAAAGAAGGTGGTAACTTGGGTTTTCATGTGAACCTCTTCTTTAAAGTATTTTTTGGAACACCGAACAGACCAGATATCTGTTGTTACGACTGCAAAACCTTTCCACCCATAAAATATATTAATAATCACTTGAAGTAATTATGATTGCATAAGAAAAGGTAAATTAAGTACACTAGGAAGTAATTTTCAATATTTATTGTAATTTCTTAGTAAAGCAAATTATCTTCTACTTGTCATAATATTTGTTTTATTTGAAACAACTGTGATAACAAAATTAAATACGCTACTGGAAATTTTAATCTCCAAGGGAAAATTCGTGCATAATGTCTAAGACACGACAATGGTTCTGCAAAGGGGCCGTTCTAGGATAATGAACACAATAATTGCCTGTATAATCTAAAATGCTGCTAATGGCAGCGATCACAAATCCACTTAGCTCCTCTTTAATTTATGTACCAAGTTTTAAACAGCTAATGATGCTCAGGAAAATAATGGTTTGCACCAACAATAAAGGGTAAATATGGTATTCTCCTGCTGAATCGAGGAAAGGTCAGGCCGGTGTTCGGATGCATGTGGGACGAACAAGACCCCACCTTGTGTCTGGACACAGCAGCCGCCATCTCGGCTGAGCCTCGACCTGCTGCATGTCCCTGGGAGATCGATGCGCACGGGAAACGGGAACCAGGTCTCACGCGATGAAACTTCCCAGAACTACCACCTGGGACACGGCATGCGCACCACTAGCTGCTGATCCTACGGAATTACACCATGTGTATTGACATGTGAACATCAACATACTTCTCCCATTCTTTTAAAACTCACACTTAACCTGATTGTTACATGCAAGCATTTTAGAATAGCAAAACAGTAAGACGCAAAATGTCAGAAAGCCAACTTCAACTCTTTTAGAAAGCTGAGTATCATTTTGTCTTATATTTTCCCTGTCAATACATTACAATTTGAAAACCAGAAAAGCCTCCAATCCAGTAGCTAATTCACTCAAGAGGACTCCACACAGCAGAAGCACAGTGTTAGAATGAAAGATGACTCAGGGGAAAATAACATCGTTGCTAAGGCTGTTTATCTTCCAGCCGGTGAGCTACTCTCAACCGGCGAATGGGCTGCTGTCACGCGGAATCTGGAGTGTGACTCCAAAACGGACAGAGGGCCGCACCGGGGCCAACTGGAACTCCCGTACAAAGCACGCTCCTTTGAAATGCCTTTGAAGCAAATCAGCCTTGTATTTTCCACTTCACTGGAATATTAAACAACAACACAACAAAAATAAGTATGTGAAGACCTTCAAATAACTCCTAAATCCCGTAGCAACCACTTTTTCAAAATAAAAGTATTTTTTTTAAGTGATACTAGATAGTCTTTTTTCCTCCTCTTGAGTTCGTGCATTTGACTCCTTTTGGGATACGAACCACACTAAGTGGCGCGCGCCCATTGCGCCTGCCGGCGGCCCACACTTGAGCTGAGCCTGAGCCACGATCCTTTTCTGCCTCGGTGATGTGCAAAATAGGCGTTGCTTTGAGCTGTTCTCGGCTATTGGCTCAATAACCTGTGCTTTAAATGCTCCCTAAGTATCGGTATGACAATTCTTAATGCTACAATAAATCATCTTAATTTTTAAAAATAAAAATCTGTATTTACACAGTAAACATTTTAAAGTCTAATCTGAAAGAATATTTTGTACCCTTCAATTTTACCTACGGACAAATTTTGCCAGACTATTCTACATTCAGCACTTAAGGTTTTTTCTTGCTTACAATATAGTTATTAAGATTTTTTTCTTTGAACACTTAACATTTTAAAAGAAAATGGAGTTGTTATATTTTTATATACATAAAAAATGTGTTACTGCAAGGCACAGCTACTCAACAAGGACGTAGAGTGGCTCTCCACGTTGGTGCGAGGAAAAGGGGAGACGGGAAAGGCAAGGTCAGACCCGGGCCTAGTTCACCCCAGCGTGGTGCTGCCCTGCCCCACAACTCAGAACAACGCCCTGTCGGACCCTTCGTCAGCGGGCCTGCAATACACACCGTCAGAGGCTGAAATTACTCCTCAAACCCGCAAACATACCACTTGCTAAGTTTGAAGGCGCTTTGCGAACGCACAGTGAGGCTCTTCTTGACCCGCTAACCTTCCCAGTCACTTGGGAGATTTCAACGCTGGCCCTTGTATTTGCTGGGACACATGTCCATGCAACAGAATACCTTCCATAGTTGCCAAAGTGACATTTTATTCCATAAAATAGCACATTTCTATAAACATACACACACAGCCCCCCCCCCCAACCTGGATTTGCTTTCGCAAACACAGGCTTACTTCATATGTCCAGGCAGGACAACTGATCAGGTCGGCCACTGTCTGACAGCCTCTCAGCCTTTATCAGAGGACCACCAAAGTATCAGAAGTCATCAAATTTAAAACAATACAATGATTTTAAAATAAGGTGGTAACTTACTTTTTTGTTTAGTAATTATTATAAATTATTTCAAATATTCTCAACTGTGACACAACAAAGCCAAACTTAAAAAATAAGTATGCACAAATATGCAAAATAGTGTGAAAAGTATGTGGAAATTAAATTTGTGGTCTCTGTACACAAATGACATTAAAACCCAGCACTGAGCCCTGGCTTGTATGGCTCAGTGGACTGAGCACCAGCCTGGGAACCAAAGGGTCGCTGGTTCACTCCCTAGTCCAGGGCACAGGCCTGGGTTGCCAGCCAAGGTCCCCAGTGGGTGGCATGTGAGAGGCAACCACACAATGATGTTTCTCTCCCTCTTTCTTCTTCCCTCCCTCTCTCTAAAAATAAACAAATAAAATCTTTAATAGAAAAACATTAAAAGCCCCAGTGCTGAATATTAAGAAAATCCCACGACTTTCCGACATATGGTGCCCCCGATCCTGTTTGACAACAGTGCACACAGCTGACTTGAGAAGCAGGGGTGGAGAGGGGACCAGACCATGCCAGTAATTACTGTTCCAACACTCCGTGGAGTGCAACCTGAGTTCACTGCAATGGTCGCGTTGGGTGTTGGCATTTTGTGGTGGTTTTTACAGTAACATTTCTCAGGCTGGGAAAAGAGAGCCAAGGCAAAGGTGACAAGTGGTGAGTTGGCCACCAGAAGGCGCTCAAGTTCGATGATTCTTTTTTCTAAATTGTGAAAACCTGCCTTTGGAGACAGCAGACCTTAGATCTAATTCCACCAATTCAGTATATTTAACACATTTTTTAAACAAAAGGAGCAACCCTAAATATCTATTTTCTCATGCAAAATTCAAGACAGATGTTTCAGACAGTACTATGCTCAGGTACATACGGGGGGAAACACACTGGACAAACCCACCACCCTGTGCGGAGTGTACTTAAAGCCGTGACCTCCACAGTCCTGCAGGCGGTCGCCACACGTGTGCAGAGCTGCGGCTCTGAAAAGTTCCGAAGTCGCAGAAGTTGTAATAACAGCCCCTCTTAACGGTTTCAAGGTCCTGCACGTGTATACACGTATATGTACTTTACCGTCTTAACAATGCAGGAAGCAGTCCATTTTAAATGGTTTTGCGAGACGACTCCCCCATTTAAAATAATTACTGCACTAACCTAAGCGACCGCCTGACACCAGAAACCTCAACGTCCACATCGTTCATATAAGGGACATTTGAGGCCAGGTGTTTGGATTTGGATTTCAATTTAATTCAATTACATGACCAATTTATGCTGGTAACTTGTGTATGTTTTGCCAGATATTCCTGAATCCTGGCCACCTGCAAGCAGGACGCCCAGGCGCGCAGGGACAGGACGGGGACTTGGACTGCTTGGGGCTTCTCCAGACTCTTGGGAATCCTCTGATCCCCAGGAGTGTGAAAAACAGATTTTCCTAACAATTCCTCTGAGTGGTATGGATATTTTTAAAGGAAGGCTTTTATGAGGAATCTTAGAATTTGTAACAGATGCAGTGAGAAAAGGGGCGGACAGGCCGTCGACACCACCCCTTCCCCAGCCGTTTTGCGGGAGCACAGCAGAGACCGCCCCGCGCGGGGCGCGCTTCTCTTTGGGAGGCAGGTGCATCTGTGTCTTATTTTCTCTGGAATGTAGCAAGTCTTTTATGTTAAATATCCTGCGTGTTTTATTAACGCCCTTAGAATACATTTTAAAAATATTCACTTAAATATAATTTATAAAATACATGATAGGATGGAATGGTCTCGTCTTTTCAAGTGATGTGCACACAGTAACAACACCGCCGCTGAAACGAGGGGGCCCGGTGCTCCGCCCGGATCTCACCGAGCACAGCCGGGGCTTCCAAGGCCATCGGCCTGGAACTCCGGGCAGAGCGAGCACCTCCCTCCAGGAAGTCCCCTGAATTCTGTTCAAAGGGCTAAGACAGTGCTTCCTACCTCCGCAACCCAGAAAGTGAGGTGCTGAGGGCTTAGAGCCGCCGCACCCAGAGGCCAGAGGGGACAGGCTGCAAAGAGGAAGCCAGCCTGGAGCGCGCCCTCCACGCAGACAGGCTGTGTGGTCATGTCCTGGCTGGGGAGGCAGAGGACGTGGCCGGGGCAGCCAGGCGCCAGACCAGCTCTTCTGCCCGGAGTCTCCTGGGCCACTGCCAAGGACGCTTGTTTTTAACAGGGAAGCGGCACGGGTCGGGGGGTACCTACCACCTTCACCTTTCCACCTGCGTAGTTAATGCCCCGGTCAAATTTTAGGGAAAGGGAATGGCTACATTTTTATTAGTAAATGTCATTAACTTACAATGTAGCTTTAATTTCTAGCCCTAGATTCTCTTCATAAGAGGTCAGGACACAGATGAGTTTCTATAATAAAGTCAGAAATCTGTTCAGTGATTTTGTTTCAAAATGCTGCCGTCTCACGTCTAACTTTGGCGTGCCAGCAGGTGCTACGGAGTTCTTGGTCCGTGCAAGGGAACTTACTAAACAGTAGCTAGTGTCGTTTCTATACAACAGATGCCACAAGTCTGGTCTCTAAGGACTACTGTGGTCAAGTACGAGACATGACGGGATGAAGCTGCTCATTCTAAGCAACGGTATCTTGGGGCAGGGCGGGGGACAATTAGCTGGCAAATTCTGCAATCCGTGATTGCCCTGGTGTTCAGGTTCTGGCTCAGCATGCCCCCCGCATCCATTTCCTGTGGGCGGCTCCCCCAGAATCCCCTCCGGACCAGGACGCTCACAAAGTGTCACAGAGGCTGTGCTGGGTCACCATCTCCTTCGGTGTGCTGCGGTTTACTGAGCAAACGTGGGAATTCACGGACCATATGAGGTCTTCACCCCAATCTCCCGATATCTGGCACCTATCACTGCGTAAAGCCACTTGACAGTGTTTTTAAATCAAGCGTCATTAGCCGACTTGACAAGGTCCATTACGAGGATATTCACTGGGACCCGCATCCCTATCGCTAGTCACCGAGCCCGTGACATTCCTTGCACAAAATACCTATCACCTATTTCTGATTATGTTGAAAACATGTGGAGATACATAAATGCTGACCAGGGTGTGAAACACCTCGGAGTTACTATTATCTTGAACAAAGCGACAGGATTCTGTCCCACCCACATGCCAGCACAAGCAGCTACCAACCCAAGGCAGGCGTGGCAAACACCGTGATGTTTGGGGAAGCCAAGCAGGACGGCAGAGAGGACAGAAGATGGTGGAAACGGAACTGATGTTCGTTCTCAAAATCTGTGGTTCTCATGACTTTCATTCTTTTGTTTTGTAACAAAAACAGAATTTTGCAGCTTTCCAGAAGAATTTAAATGATAAACATAATAGGGTTGAATAAACTTTTCATCTTGCTTTTTATTATTAAAACTATCTTTTAAGAGGTTTATTATCGGTATCTTGGCAAAATGTAACAGTATTTTAAACCATCTAAAATTTTTGTGTTACTTTATGTCTTCAAAGACATTTTATGAACCACTTCATACTCAATGGCTTGTAAGCAATCCCAAGAGTTGGGAATTGTGAAAAGTTGCCCAGATTGACAGATAAAGTGAAAAGGTCTGTATTAATTTCCAAATAAAGAAATGCGTGGCGTGGTATCTCCCGATGATTATACTCTGAAGTACCAATTAGAACGCGTCAGAAACTAGAGCAAGTTGACACTCTGCAATAAAGCAAATCATTTCCAGTTGGAGGGGCAGAAAATGTTAATATGCAGCGCTCAGGACTGCAAGAATCTTTGTAAAAGGAAGCAGCTAATCAGGTTTAATGATGCATGTCAGGAAGCCGCGGTCTGTAGGGAAACACAGCTGGCTTCATTTGGTAAACTATTTGATATACACATCTTTCTCGTGCGCGGCTATCAGCTGTGCCAGTGCCACGGGCACCGTTCAGCCCCCACCCAGGGTAGTCTTCGCGTTCTCCGAGTTACAAGCGAGATCTATTAATACGGCGCCACGGGCTACGGGCCTGACTTAAGCTTGCCCACGCACGGAGTCGTCTGGAAGATGCGGGGTGACCTTCGGGCCTAAATGGGCCACTAAGCGCTGGAACCATGAAAACAAATCATAAAAGAGACAAAACACTTGGATTTGGTGAGCTAATAACCTTCACAAACGGTCACCATCTTCCACACCTCATGTACTAAAGTGCAAATGAACCCGAAACGCTTCTGCTGAGAAGCCGCAGCCTGCAGTCCCCCTTTCGGGGGCACACATGCGCAGGCGCGAGGTCCCCACTCCCAGGCCTCCGCGGGGAGGACTGAATGTGCAGGTGACAGCAATTAGCACAGGATGACAGCAGCACAGGACTTGCACCAGATGGCAGCTCAGGGTCACTGGAAGCTAGCAAACCGTCCACAAGGAAGCCCTGTGTGAGGCAGCATCACACTCGCAAGCTCTCAGACACAAGCTAATTACCCAGCCACCAGAAGACAACGGCTGGGTCGCGCACTAACACCCGAGCACGGTCAAAGCGCTCGGAGGCACTTACTCGAACTGCAACCACGCATGCAGGCTGTGAAAACCAGCAGGCCCCGGCTCGACGCGGAGGCCACCCTAAACTGAAGGGGAGAAAATCCCCGCAATTAGGGAACTGTCCTGGGGCAAGATACACGCAACAGGTCGCCCCTCCCAGTGACCGTCACTTGTGGCTAAAGCTAGAGAGACTCGCGAGGAAGTCTCGCCACTGCGGGGACTGGGGAAAGCCGGGTCAGCGGCGGTGCACGGAGCCTCTGCGCGCAGGTTCCCAGGGCTGCGGTCCTGCGGCCGGGCCGGGCCGAGGGCCCGAGGAAGGGAGGCAGCGACTGTGCCACCCGACCACGAGGGCTGGCTCCCAGTGGGGGTTCGCATCCGGAAAACGCTTCAGACAAACACACAAAAAAGCCTCACTGGTTTCCTTTTACAAGATGAATCCCATGCTAATCGCTCACTTAGAATGACTCCATTTGGCGTTTAAATTGCTTATAACTGATTCTTTTCCGACCCCTATGACCCAGCCATTTCCAACCCAACGGCTTCCCCCTTGACCAAATTCTGTGCTGGCCTCCTGTCACCACCAGGGGTCCCCGTTCTTGTTTGCTGGGCCAGTGTCGGGGGAGGGCGGAGGGGGGCGCCCACTCCACGCTGCACCTGTCCCGCTACTCGAGCCCAGGCTGCACCGTCAGCTCCCACTCCCTCAGCTGTGCAGCACCGAGGGCTCTGGACGGGCCCGCCGCTGACCAGCCCAGCCTCAGGATGACCGTTCAGATCCCCTGGTTGCCTCTCGCTCTCCTCAGCACCCTGAAGGATGGCTGACGTCCTGGCAGCTCCAGACACTGTGCCCATCGAAGGGCACCCAGCTGCCTTGCGGTCAGAGCCACAGCTGCTTCCAGTCCACGCCAGCCACCTGCTGCCGGGGCCGCTCGCCGTCACGCCTGCCCTGACTCCTGCCTCAGCTGTCGGGCAGCCTCTGCCCCCGTCCTCTGACCCCGACTCCCGGGGACCCCGTGGCGCTCCCCCGTTCCCGGGCCATGGCCTCTGCTCCACGAAGCCAGCGTGACCAGGGATGCAGAACTGTGTCTCGCTGCACCTACAGTTTTCTACCTGCCAGCACGAGCACCCCAGGTGTCCAGGTGGGACAGTGTCAGCGGTGGGCATGTCCTCTCCGCAGGACACAGGCTTAGGTGTGCAAAGTGCAACTTTCTTTCTGTAAAACAAGTTCCCAAATGTTCAGTTGCATGGATGCATTGTGACCACATCCCAGTTAACGCATTAAAATTAGGGATGAGTGTTTCAGATTTAGGTGAACGGCACCCAGAAGCGTGCTGCTGGCTTCCCAGGGTGGTGGCACCCGCGGGCCACGTCCCGGGGCGCCCGCTGACGCCCTCCTCGTGCTGCGCTCCCTGCCTGCTGCCAACACCCCCAGGTGCATCAGGGTGCCTTTGCCCACACACCTGCCAGTCCCCAGGCGACAAAGGTTGCGTCTGCTTTAAAATGCCCTGTTCAGGCATCAGCACGCACGCTGAGGGACAGACACTTCCACCTCTAGGTCTTCACTGCGTCAAACCCTGTGCAACCCGGGTGGGAAAAGGAGCACGGCGTCCGTCACCCAGGTGTCGCTCCAGAGACGTGAAGATGAGCTGGGCCCAGAACTTACGCCCAGCCTGTCAGCGCGGAGCACGCCGTGCAGAAGCCAGCCTCGAAAGGCCCATGTTGGGTTAACAGCGCAAACCGCACACGGCCCACACGCAGCCGCAGACCAACCAGGACCAGGGACCAGGCCACCGGCAGACGCCGAGGTGCCCTTGAGGCGTGACAGGAGGACCGCCAAGCCCCTCCATTTGCAAATAACTAAGTGCTCCCTTCTGCACTTCCTGAGCAGCTTGTGTTCACTTTAAGGGGCGGGGGGGGGGGGGGGGGCGATAATTAAATCGCTCTATTTACTCTAAAACCTTGGACGCAGAGCGTCCTTCCCAAGCAGCGTGCGCCTCGCTCTCCACGCGTGCGTCCGACTCGGCTCGCGCAGGGCAGCAGACCAGGGTCACAGCCTGCGCCCCCACAGCCCCACCCGGTTCAAGTGCGTGGGAAACGCAATGGTGCCGGGAGCGCGGGCACTTCAACACGTCCACGAACCCACGTTTACCTGTTCGGTTTTAGTTCATCAGCAACCACACTTATCTTTGAAACCGTTTGGGTTCTCTGCCCAGGAGGCGGTGGCTCCACAGCGCATCTCAAGCAAGAGCTGATGCTGCTGGGACGTGAGGGAAGCTGCAGCCTGCCCTTCCTCTCCAGCGCCGAGCCCGCCCGGGCCGGGGCCGAGGCTGCCTCGCCGTCACCACGGCCACCCCGCGTGCGGGCACGCACCTCCTCTCCCGTCGAAATTAAACCTTGGGAGCAGTCGTTTCTCTTTATATTGTTTGGAATTAAAAACATATTAAATTGATCCATTGTGAGAATTCTGTTCTCTGCGCTCTGTGTTTCAGACTATATCTTAAGGCTATGAAACAATTCTTGTAATTGTAATAAAAAAACAAACTATTGACTTTAACTTACGGAAATTGTTGGTTGAATGACCAAATATCAACCCAAACTAGATAAACCCTCCTCTGAGCCATGCAGCGCAGAAGCTGTTTGTGACCACAGGTTAACGAACTCCATGTGGTTGCGGGACTCTCACCTCCGTGAGCGAAGAGCCCCGCGACTCCACGCCACGGCAGCGCTCACACGAGCCCTGAGCACAGACGGTCCGAGCCCTGGACCTGGCTTCCTAAATCTGGTCCTTGACTCTGACATCACGGAGTCTGGAACACTGACAGAGCATGCTGACGCGGGCAGGCATGTCACGCCAGGACACACGATTCCGTGTTGGGCTTGCCACACGAGAAGTGCAGGGGTGCGGAGGAAGGCAGGCGCGTCCATGAGGAGCGCCTCTGACCACGATCCCTTTGAAGCCACTGTTTCCTCCGCTCGCCAAGCTCAGAGGACACGACAGGCGACGGCCCCACCAGGTGCCCTACCGCACGAGAGGCAGGTGCGGGAAGGGCCAACACACGGCCCCTGTCCCTTCCCTTGGGCCCCAGGGGTGGGGACGGCTCCACGGGCACCCGGGTGACAACACCTCCCCACCCACCCCTGCCCGGAGCTTTTTGGGAAGGCAAGGGTCCTCAGCGAGTACCAGCCCTGCTGGCACGGTCCTCGGGGTCAGGGGACCGCAAGACGGGCTGCTCGCCGAGCACGGCTGCACTCTCGTGCTCGGGGGGCCTCGGCTCCTGAACACACTTCCTCTAGAACCAACTGAAGACAGAGGCTGCTGCAGGCTCAGCTCAGGCTCCTTGGGCAGGGTCACCAAGCAGAGGCAGGCCTGCGGGCGCCACGTGAAGTGAGGGGTGTGCGACCCAGGACACACCTGGGGCGGGGGGTGGGGGGCAGTGGACCTGAGAGACAGGTGGCCAGCGCTGTGACAGGAGGGAAGAATGCCTAACTGTGAAGGCAGGACTGCAAGAGAGCAGCCTTCCTACGGCTGCAGGAAACCACAGTAGTCAGAAAAGGGTCCCGAGGGAGGGGACAGCCACTCGAAGCCTCCGAGGACGGGGGACACGCCTGGATGCTGCTCATCGTGTTTGTTGAATCCCGTGGAGAAAGGACACAGGGCGCCTGGGGGGTGTGTGAGCATTCCGTGCAGAAGAGAAGGGGGCGGCTGGCACGGGCTCCACGGAGCCAGGTAAACAGTGCCCAGGCGGGCTGGCTGCTCACCAAGCCAGTGTTCGCGGAGCACCGGCTGTGAATGAACAGGCTGCGTCAGATCCCGCCCCTGCTGCAAAGTGGGCAGCCTGCGGGCCGTGACTGCGCAACTCACATTCTGTGATTGTTTTCCGTGGGTCCATACAGACCATTTTTAAAGTGCTAGGGAGAGCAACTAGGTTGCCCCGCCCCGGTGAACACCTAAGGCTCCGCCCCTCACTACCTAACGGAGCGTCAAGACAAAAAAAAAATGGCCCAAATGGAAGAACAGATCAAAGCTCCAGAACATATACAACTAAGCGATGAAGAGAAAGCCAACCTATCAGATGCAGAGTTCAAAGCACTGGTGATCAGGATGCTCACAGAATTGGTTGAATTTGGTCGCAAAATAGATGAAAAAATGAAGGCTACGCTAAGTGAAATAAAGAAAAATGTATAGGGAACCAATAGTGATGGGAAGGAAACTGGGACTCAAATCAACTCTGTGGACCAGAAGGAAGAAACAAACATCCAATCAGAAAAGAATGAAGAAACAAGAATTCAAACAAATGAGGAGAGGCTTAAGAAACTCCGGGACATCTTTAAATGTTCCAACATCCGAATTACAGGGGTACCAGAAGGGGAAGAGGAAGAGCAACAAGTGGAAAACTTATTGGAACAAATAATAAAGGAGATCTTCCCCATTCTGGCAAAGGAAATAGACTTCCAGGAAATCCAGGAAGCTCAGAGAGTCCCAAAGAAGGTGGACCCAAGGAGGAACACACCAAGGCACATCATAATTAGATTAGCCAAGATTAAAATGAAGGAGAGAATCCTAGAAGCAGCAAGGGATAAAGGCAGAGTCACCTACAAAGGAGTTCCCATCAGACTGTCAGCTGATTTCTCAAAAGAGACCTTACAGGCAAGAAAGGGCTAGAAAGAAGTATTGCAAGTCATGAAAGTCAAGGACCTACATCCAAGATTGCTCTACAGTGAAGCTGTCATTTAGAATGGAAGGAAAGATGAAGTGCTTCTCAGATAAGGTCAAGTTAAAAGAGTTCATCATCACCAAGCCCTTATTATATGAAGTGTTAAAGGGACTTATCTAAGAAGATAAAAAATAGGACAGTAAAAAGACAGCAAACTCACAGATATTAACAACCACACCTAAAACAAAAGCCAAGTAAGCAAACAACAAGAACAGGAGCAGAAACACAGAAATGAAGATCACATGGAGGGTTAGCAACAGGGGAGTGGAAGGAGGAGAGAGGGGGAAAAGGTACAGAGAACAAGTAGCACAGACGGTGGGTAGAAAATAGGGGGAGGGCAAGAATAGTGTGGGAAATGTAGAAGCCAAAGAACTTACGACACATGGACATGAACTAAAGGGGGGAGTGTGGGTGGGAGGGGGGTGTGCAGGGTGGAGGGGAGTGAAGGGGGAAATGGACAACTAACAGCATAATCAATGAAGTATATTTAAAAAAATAAATAAAAGTGCTAGGGTGAAAGCTTTTAAAATAAATTCATATACTTTTCATATAAATAATTCCTCTCCTTTACCTGTTTAGAAAGCGTACATTTTTGTGGCCTAATTGATTTGTTTAAGAAAGTAAGAATTAACCAGAAAGGACTGCTCAGTACAGTTCTTTGACAGTGTCTTCCTGCCTGTTCACAAATTAGATCGTTGGGGGGAAGAGCCAATGAGCGCAGAGGCCCGGGTGCGGCTGGCCGTGCCCCACCCCACCCCTCACTGCCACCACCTGCCCTGCCTTTCTCTGTCCACACTCAACGCCGCCAGGCCTCGCTCCTCAACCGGGAAGGACGAGTCTCCAGTAGGACAGACCCCAGCCTGCGGAAGGGAGCTCTCACTGGGCCTCGTTTGGGCACAGACTCCAACCGAGGAAGAGGAGCCTCACAGTCAGGCTGCCTGGCAGGCCGCCTGCCACAGGCCACAGCCCACAGCCTGCATCAGGCGGAGCACTGGTCCACCGGGGATGGCCCTCAGGACAAGGAAGGGCTCGTCACACTGCAGCCCTGCCCCCTAGGGACACGGCTCTCAGTGGGGCACCCAGGGACACTGTGTGCCACCTGCCTCGGAGCTCCTTCCAGGGGGCACCCCCCACTCTGCAGTGTTAAACAGGGAACACTGCAACCAAGGCCTGCTGAGGCTTTGTGATCCAAGGTGCTGGTCACTGGCAGAGGGGGACGCACCTTTGCCGATACGTCTGGCTCCCCTGAAACTTCTCCTGTCTCCCCTGAAAACACTGCCACGAAAGAGAAGGTGCCCTATCCCAGCCTGCCCTGCTCCTGTGCGGGAGTTTGCCCCACAGAAGCTTCTGCGCCCTCGCTGGGCCCAGCAGCAGTGTTCGGAGAACCCGTCCTGACCTCCAGGATCAGAAAGGGGTTTGCTCCACACGGCATTAGGCGGTTTGACCAAGAGCCTTTCAGAACGTGGGCCTCCAAGGTGGACGGCTGCCCTCGGAAAGGAGGCCAGGCAGGCCCTCAGCAGGGACATCCAAGCTCCTGCGACACAGCTGAAAGGAAGACTTGCAAAAGGTGCTTATCGGCTGACAGTGCTAATTACATGGGGAAAGAGAGCTGCAGAATCTGTTAAATTTATCATACACATGTTTTAACGCAGTTTTGAAGAAGAAAGTTTGGTGCAGTTGCTATTCTATGTCCACAAATCAAATACAAGAAAACATACCCAGAATAGATTTTAGATGCAGAAAGAAGCTGAAACCAGATGTGTTAAGATTTGTTCCTGAGAAATATTTTTTAAATTATTGCTTAGAAAAAAGTGCCTATGGAGGATTAAAAACATGAACTGATCCTTAAGAAAAATAACTGAATCGTACAAGAGAGGTGGGTGTATTGCCCCGCAGCTGGGAGGCTCCCTGCACGAGGAGCCAGCGGTGTGGGGCTGGGCACTGCCGCCCCGGTGGGGCCCCCACGGCCCTGGCATCCTCGCCCAGGCCGAGCCCTGAACAGAGGCACCCACAGCCCCGACCGCTCTCCTGAAGTCACCAGCTCACCCCCAGTCACACCGCCGATGAGCTGAAGCAGCTGCGATACAGAGTGTACCAGAGCCGCGCTGCGGGCCCGGGCCTGCGTGCGGCGCGGCCTCTTGGGTCAGGCTTCCTGAGGAGTCTGTTAACGCCAACGCGCTGTCCGGAAAACGCCTTCCCAAAGCCCTGTCTGCGCGGGCTGACTGTAATACTGAGTCCTACAGCACACAGGTCTTCGGGAAGCACACGCTCACATTTCTAAACTAGCGTTTAAAGCTGAAAATATCCTATTGTTCAAAAAGGCAACTATTTAAAAAATTGAGGGGTGCTGTGCCTGCAGGCAACCCCAGCAAAAAGGAAGTTCTTCCATTGTAATATTTTAATGGAAATCAACGTAACCTAAAAAATGTTAACAGCTTGTTGTTTTAGAACAGGAAGCTACTCTCCAAACAGCCTTGACATTCCAACCTGCGAAGTGCCTGCACCAGGTCCTCCTCGCTCTGCTCCCTGCAGACACCCTCGCCACTGAGCCTCAATTCGCATGATGGCAGACAGCCCCACCCGTCTGTCAGGAGACGTCTGAAAGCGTCTTTTTATCAGGAACACAAATCAACGTGCCCGAGGGATCGCAATAACCGCCTGCAGCAATTTACGTTATCACTGCATCCTGACGCTCCCACTCTGAGCCACTTACTATTATGAATGGTGTGGAAATGGCAGCCTGTCACAATGGATTCTTCTTAACCTTCTGCAAGAGTTTTTTCCTCTTAAATGTAATCAAGTGTCATCTTATTAAATATATCTCAAGCTCAGTTTTATAAAGCAGTCCATTACTCAAGTTGCACTCCTTATAATTTAAGCTTTCACCAAATATTACTGTAAAAGTAATGTCTTACTAATAAGAACTTTTGATTTGTTCAAAGTTCTAAAACGAGGTCTTCACACTTGTGGGACCCATCTCCCTGCTTTGGGTCTGCCCCAGGGCACGTGAGGGGAGAGGCCCACCTGGGAGGACGCCCCCTCCCACGACAGTGCTGCAGGGCGCTCCCCCCCCCCCCTCCAGACGCACTCTAAGGAACCTCTGCAGTACGGGTGGGGCTGTGTATCCTGATGAGCTAAAATTAGCAAGCTGGGTTTCAAGGTCCAATTTCAGAGATCAATCTAAAGGGATGAATTCTGACCCGCTGGGCACCTCAGGCTGCTGTGACCTGAAGCGACAGTGGCTCTGTCTAGTAGGCGTCAGGGATCCCCAGCCTCCGACTCAGGCGCTGGGGGGTGGGCTGTGCAGGCAGATGTGACATTGATGTCACCAGCCCAGGGCCACCCACCTGGGGCACAAGAAGAGGCTGTGCAGCTGGAGTCACAGAGCAGGACAGGCAGCTACAGCAGCAGCTAGAGAAAAATGCACCCTTGGAATAAAGTGGAACAACAGCTGCTCACCCCACGTTTTAGGTATACGAACAATCATACTTTCCTGTTTGACGTTTTCTTTTAAAAGGCAGGTAGAGCACTTGCTGGTGTGGTTCAGTGGATTGAGCACTGGCCTTCTATCCAAAGGGTCACGGGTTCGATTCCCAATCAGGGCACATGCCTGGGTTGCGGGCCAGGTCCCCGGGAGGGGGCCCACAAGAGGCAACCACACATTGATGGTTCTCTCCCTCTTTCTCTCTCCATTCCCCTATCTCTAAAAATAAATAAAATCTTTACAAAATAAAAAGCAGCTAGAGGAGAACAAAACATAACAAAAGGGAATTGAAGCAAAGAAGACTGGGGCATCAGCTGAGCAGAACACCAAGTTTAAAAATATGCTGTTTTATGAAGCAACCTAAAATACTTAAATCCTAACATCCGCTGCCTGGGAAGCCTGGGAAGCCGTGGTGATAGTCCTCAGGGAGCTCGGCCTCAGGGAGCTCGGCACCAGCCAGCGGGAGATCGTACAGCCTCAGGGCCCGGCCAGCAGGAAGGCTGGGGTGTCCCAGCGCACAGGAGCCCCGGGAACAGCCTTTGCCAAAGACACAGGCCTGTGCTGAGTGGCTGGCGGGCAGGGTGGGGTGCTGAGTGTGCCGTGGTGCACAGGGTGCCTCCCAGCCTGAGAACCCTCTGTGGCTGCCAACTCCGGCCCCCCCCTCCCGCCCCCAACTCCAGGGACGCCCTGCACCTCTAGGCCAGCCACCTCTTTGCTGCTGCTTTGGGGCTCTGGGTACTCGGCCTCAGGAACCACGCAGGCACTGCCAGCTCCGTCACAGACCGAAGGCCTCAGCCCCATCGGCCGCGCGGTGGCTCCCACACTGTCCGCAGCGCTCCTCCCGGCCTCAGTAGCGCCGCAAACCCTTACCAGGGCCAGGGCTGCAGCACATGCTCGGCCTCAAACCCTGCTCAGTAACTCCCCCTACATCAGCACCGCCTCCACTGCAGGGTTACTGGTGGTCGGAACCCCAGGCAGTTTCCCAAATCTGCATGTGCCTCTGCTGCACACTCGTAATGAAGGTAGCCCATTAACGAAATTGGGGGCAGGGGTGGGGATGGGGATGGGGGGAGACTGACGCCTGTGAGCACCCGGGCAGAGAAGCCTGTTTCGCTGGCAGCTGCTCTCCTGGCCCTTTGAAGTCAGTCATCTCATGTTTACACATTTCAGCTACTCCTGGATGCCCACGGAACTTACTCTTGTAGACCTTGTAGAGTATCTCCTTTTCTCTTATCAAAAGCATTAACGGTTTTGTAATACTGATTTTTCTCACCGGAAACAGAATCGATAGCACCCTGTCACCGAGGGAGTAGTCTGTCACCGTGACCGGCGCCCCGTCCACACCCCCAGGTCCAGTCTGTCTCCCCCGTGGATGCTGGGCCGTCCCGCCGGCCTGCCAGGTCTGAGGAGCCCCCCTACACACCTCCCCCGGGGAACGCGCATCCACGTCTCCCAAGCAGCACCGCGCATGCGCAGCCCCCTTGTCCCCGACTCCGCCCCACTGCCCCTGCAGTGGGGTTGACAGCGACCTGTCCTGTCTGGGAGCTGTGAGGCCCCCGCCCCCTGATTTTCCCTGGGACACCCACTAGGACTACGCCCCCGACAGGAGGGATGGGGCTGTGCTACATCCTTCAACTCACACGAGGCACCGAGGCTGCTCTGGCAAGGAAGGGGGCCTGCCCGGCCCTGGCTGAGACCCTGAGGTCAGCGTGGGCTCTGCGGTGTTACTCCCTTGGACCCCGTGGTCACTGAAGCCAGTGTCCGGAGCCTGGAGGGGCCAGGCCAGGCGGAGACCTGCCATCGTGTTGAGTGTGTGCCGTGAGAAGAGAAGAAACCTGTGCAAGCCGCTGTGATTTGGGGGCAGCCAGGGTCATGGCTGAGGGAGACCCGCCTCATTCATAGACACCCACGCCCCACCCACACGACTCTGCTGTCAATGGACTCCGCGAACAAAATGTCACCAGGCCACCACTTCCATCCAAGCCCCCACCTGCACTCCGTGCACATGATGGCTCTGCGGGTTGAGTGTCAGGGACAGTTTCGCCTCCCTGAAGAAATCCAGTGAAACTCAGGTGGTTCGACTTCCCTGCTAAATGTTTACCTGTTATTCCCACCAGCCTTCTCTGAAGTCCCAAGTGTGCAGTTTACTACGTCATGTCAGACCAGCGGGGCTAGTCCTCACACAGAGTCGTGCGACGGTGAGTCAGGACTGCCTTCCCTGCTCTACGGAGGGACTCACGTGTCACACACCCTTCTTACTCAGCACATCAGCACTTCTCAGAGATACAGTACACAGGCCACTTCCTGTCCATTGTAGCCTACAACCTTTTAGAGATTTTTTTAAAAATATGACATGAAACATGTAGATTTAACGGCATATGCAAATTCTGAGATTTTATTCCTCTCCTAAAACTACCCCTTACTTTACACAAACGCTTCCACAGGAAGCGAGAGCTCTGCTGAGTAGGTGCCTTCAAAAAGCAGCAAGCCAGGTGCTGACAAGCCCCGCCCCCTGCACCTCAAACGGAGCCGTAGTGCTCCTCAACCCAAGCGCTGGGCTTCTGCCCCTGACCTAACACATAGTGCTCGGCACTGCGCTTGCCACGTGTGTGCTTACGTGCACGTATGCAGTATGCATGTGTGTGAGCACAGGGGCATGCATGTGAATGCATGGTGTGCACATGCCTGGGTGTGCGTGTACACAAGCAATCTGCCTTGGCCTTAGCTGTCCCTGCTCTCACGACTCCTGTCAGGTAGGGGCACCAGGGCTGAGCGAGCACCCAGAAGGCGCCAGCCCCTGGAGGAGCAGGTTTGCAGGTGCGAGGCTGCAAAGTGGCAAAGGGAGGACTTAAATCCAGGTGTGCGAACTTCAGAGTGGCCTTCCAGAATGAGGTGCATTCTGCCAGCCCCAAAGAAACCTAGAAGCCATTTCAAAAACTAGGGGTTGGAAGAGGAAGGGAGGGTGGAGGGTGTGGCGCCACGGCCAGAACCTGGTGCCACGGCTAACTCAGAGAGCACTTTCTGACCGACAGGGAGGGCTGGGCTCGAAATCTGCGGCACTCGTCACACTCCCCATTCCATTTTATAGAAAGACGGTAACGCCGGGTGACCCTTACTGTGCAGTAGGCACAGAATTCAGCCACAAGCCCAGAGTGGAAGAGCTGATCGGTGGCGATGCCCAGGCTACGGCCAGGCGGTCCAGCTCCAGGGCCAGAGTCCTTACCTGTGGCCACCAACCGGAGAAAGTTCACCTGAACAACTTCGAATGCTTACCTTACGTACACCTTGACTGGATAAATAACAATTTTAGGATGGTAACAGGAATATAATCAATTTAAAAATAAGCAAGCAGTCTTTAAAACGAAAATCTGGTTTCTAACATACTTCTTCTGAAATGGAAATGACTTACACAAAACTAGGTAACAATGTAACACTATCAAGCCAAATACTCTACAAACATATAGATTCCTTTCTTTTAAAATGAATCATCAACATAAAATAAAGTGCAAATTGTTAAATAGATTGAACAGAAATCAACAGACCTACAATTAACTGTCAAATTACATATCCAACAATGAAAATTTAAGAGACATGTAAAATTCTGATTAACCAAGAAAAGACACGCTTGGAAATGTCTGCATGTGAGCACACGGCGCCGCCGCAGCTCTGCACGGCGGCAGGGCGTGGGCTGCGCAGGGCGACAGGGGCCTTCTTAGAGAGGAAGCGCGAGGTCAGGGAAGCCGGTGCCCCTCATCTAGCCTACCTTATTTTTTGGATTGGAGGTGTTCATTACACTCCGAGTCTCTCTCCCAGTATAAATGACAACACCTATCACAGTACCTGCAAAAACACGAAAGCGGTCCTTACAAAGGCACTTTAAGGGCAAGCACAGAGATAATACTTTCTGATTAATGCTTCTGATGGAAAATGTCATCGCACCATTTAATTTCACATAAATTTACCCAGCAGTACGTTTAATTTGATTAAAGAAAACCCGATCTCAACTTTTAAAACAAACCTCGAGAAAGTCCAGCGGCTCCTACACACACCTGCCAGAACACCGTCAGGTGTCCTCTGAAGGCCCGAAGGGGGGCTCGTCTGCAAGTCGATGTCTGCTAAGACGGCGGCTCTGACACGGAAGTTAAGGGGCGAGAGGCCACCGTCCACGCTGGTCAAAGCCACCGTGCGACCCTCAGACCCCACTGCCAGCCGCCGAGCCAGCCTCTCTGAACGGGAGTTCCCGGTGTGTTTTCACGGCGAGGGCTGCGGCCGTGAGGTCTGAGAGGCTCTGCTGAGAAGTCAGCACGCAGACAAGGAACACAGAAAGAGAAACAGTATCGAAAACATCTGATTCAAAGTTCAGATGTTATTAGTCTCCTCTAGTCCCGTCTCCTGAGAGGCTGGTCTTCTAACTGAACGCACCAAGAAAAACGATAGTTCTCTGGACGATGACCAAACTTCAGACAAGAGAACCCTGAAACACCGCAGGAATAACCCACGAACCACACAGGTGCGGAGGCCACACCTCTGCAGGGCCACGGGAAAGCGGGGCCCCGTTTCCAGGGCTGCAGCTGGCATGTGTACACCCCCACTCTGCAAGTCCTGCAGGTAAGAGCGACAGTGCAGGTGAGGGGGCCCATTCCCAGCCAGGGCAGAACTAGCTACGACAATTCCACCCGATGTCACATTCATTCGGGGGTCCTTAGGGGGTCGCCGGCCAGGACCGCTGAGGAAGTGTGGCGGCAGGTCCTGGACGCACAGTGACACAGCGACAGCTCCGCCCCCACCGGTCTGGGCGGGCAGCTCCCCGGGAGCACGCGGGGCCCTGCTCAGCAGGGCCGTTTGCAAGGGCCACACTCTCCTTTCTGTGTCAGAGTGCACAGCCCCCCATCCCACCTTTGTGAAACTGTGTCCCTGGGGAGGCTGAGAGGCCTGACTCTCCTGTGCTCCTGCCTGTCCCAGCCCCTGTCAGCGCTCCCTGCACCACCGCCCCGGTGAGCGGCCCCGGCCCTCCGGCTGTACTCAGCCTGTGCTCAGGAGAACATTAAATACGTAATGATTCAACAGTTTAAACGTTCCTTAATCTGCCAATCAAGTTTAACTTCATCAAAATGCAGAAGTGTCACTAACATAAAATAACCATAAAAATAGAACAAGGCAAATTGCAAAATTAACGTATTTTCAACATTAGAACCAACAAGTCTCAAGCTGGACGCCAGGGTCTAAAAGCAGGCGGCGGCGGAGCAGGGCTGAGCCACGCTGCCTGCCGTGACACTGCCGAGCGTCCCAGGTGGGGTCTGAGGACCCGGCAGGACGGCCAGGGGACACTGCACGCAGATGGGCGCGGACCGAGCCTGTGGCGCGTGTCAACCAGAACAGACCGAAGCACCGTATCTGACAGAGCGCCCCGGCAGTTCCAGGTGCCTAACCGACCCGTGCCTGGTGCAGGCACTCCTGCGTCACACCCCCGACTCTCACTGACGCGACTCCTCGCCGCAGTCAGCACAGCCTATCTGAAACACCCCCGCTGCCTGCGACGGAGGGCGTGCACCTACGGGCTGGAAGACCGAGTAAGCCTGTGCACAGGGCAGAGAGACAGGAAAGAGGGTCACCTGTAAATTTAAAAAATGAGACATGAAGGGCAACAAAATATAACATACTCATCAGCCTTAAAGAAAGGCTGTGTATGAGGAAAACAAGATGTTGCAGAGAGACAGACTGACAAGACAGCTATGGAGCCACCAGCTTGCCCGATCGCAGGTGCAGGCCCAGCTGTGCCTTGCGGCAGGGCCAGCCCAGGTACCTGCAGCCTGTCCTGGAGCCCAGCTGAGGGCAGAACCTCCGCACAGGGCTACTGTGTGCGCCCCAGGGAAACTGGGGTGGGGGGGGGTGCCGAGAGAGAGAGCACCAACTGGCTCAGAGACACGGCAGGGATAGGGCATCCTTGGGCACCACACAGCACCCCAGTAGGGCCTTGGACCAGCCTCAGGGCTGCACACCCCAAGGCTGGGCCCAGCCGCTCTGGCCCCGCCCCCTGCCGGAGTGCCCTGCCTACCTCCTCCCCTGCGTCGTTGCCAGGGAGATGGGGTCTGACAAGCAGATCTCCGCAGCAGGTAGTCCGGCCTCTTGGGGCCGCTTCCCAAGGACCCCGACCCTGCACCTGCACCCACTGGCCTTTTTCTGGAGCGGGAGCCCCCAACGAGGTGCGACAGTGGGCCGGGTTTCGTTTTTACATCACTACTCTGTCCTGAGGACTAGCTGGGTAAAATACCACAACCGCCAATTAACGAGAGAAACGATATGAAAACAGAAGAACAGATGTGCCCTCGTTGTTTCAACAGCAAGTCACTTCATCCCCTGCTGCAGAAACGTCCCTGCGTTTGCTCTCGTTTGCTACTGCTCAGTCGCCGCCCGACCTGCCCTGCGGCCCGGCCCCCACCCCCAGCCACCCAGGGCCCTGGGCCTGCAGGCACGTGGACCTGTAAGGTTCCCACGTGACGCACCTGGGGAGTCACTCATTGGGTGTCATTTGGAGACACAAAGCAGGCCCTACTGCGAGCGAGTTAAAAACAAGAACAGAATGGACCTCTTACCTGAGGCCACCACGGTGCTGGCCCACAAGGTGTTTTCTACGCTGAGACTTTCGTGAACTGGCGGGTCACTGTCCTCCTGCTCAGGAAGAGAAGAGGGGACGGCGGTCAGTCACCACCGCTCTCATGGTCCACCCCACAGCGAGGCGCCATGAGAGGCAGTCCACGCGCCGGCTGGCAGGGCAAGGGCGCCGCCAAACAAGATGGGAAACAGGCGCTGCGCCAGGGCTCCGAGCGGAGGACGGGCGCCAAGCGCCAGGGGCATCTCCCCACCTGCCGCTGCGGGCAGGACGTGCCCGATGCAGCTGTGTCGGGACCGAAGTCTTTGAAGGCTGGCAACTTCCAGCACAAGACTTGGGCGGTTACCTCTGGGCCATTGTAGGTCTCAGCACAGGCCCACCTACTCACGCCCACCCTGCCGCACAGCAGGCACCTGGGCACCTGCTCTGAAGCAGCTGCTTACCTACACACGCCCAAAACAGGGCGGTCAAAGAGCCCGGTCCCCCAGCACTGGGGCCCTGCGCTCCGCCCACTGCCCACGCTGCCCACACTGCCCACGCTGCCCCAGATCGCAGGGCTGCAGGTGAGCAGGCGGTGGCCCCAGTGTTGCGCCTCCCTCCACGGCAGCGGGGCGCCCCCCCACTCCAGTGACTTCAGGAAATGGAAAGGGTGAGGACTCTCCCACACCTTAATTTTCCAGTTTTTCCATTTCTGGGAGCCAAACAGAGATAAGGCCATCAAAACATATATGAGGAAAAACAGAAAGGAAGCACTTGGCCAAGGAAAGCTCCGAAGAGACATAAAAGGATATTACGTTTATACTGCAGGCTGATCCTTGGCACAGAGGGAGCCTGCAAAAATAGCGAAACCTGAGGAAGGGGAAGAACTTGACCTCTAGAGTCACATCATCATATTCAAATCTCCAGTGTTCAACAAAGAAAGCCATAAAAAACCAGAAAAGTGCAGTCTATTTAAAAGAAAAATGTGTATCAACAGAAACCAACTCTGAAAAGCACGTGACAGCAGATCTACTAGACAAAGACTTTAAAAGAAAAAAATTAAACACGTTTAAAGGAATGAGGACTTCAGGGCAAGATGGAGGTGTAGGTGGACACACTGTGCCTCCTCGCGCAACCAAGATTAAGGGCAACAACCAGATCTGACAGAAAACTGAACTGTAAGGAAGTCCAACAACCATTCATCCAGACTGGTAGGAGGGGCGGTGTGAGTGGCCCGCGGAGCAGGATTGCCCAGGAGAAAGTGATGGTTGGTGGTCCCGGGCACGCAGGCTGCGCCTAGCAGACCCTGGGCGCACGGGTGCGATTCCAAGCCGTTTTCTCAGCAGCGTGCCCCCATTTCGCCCACGACAGAGATTTGCTTCTCAAAAGGAGAGCATCTGATTGTAAAGGACGTGGACAGCGGTGCATGCGCCATGGCTTGTGGAAGAAATCGCAGCAGGAAACACAGATGCAAGAGAAATGGGACAGGAAGTCAGAGGGCTGAGGACACGGCCAGCACCTCTGCGCCTACAGTGGGCAAGCCCGAACTTCAGAGAGATCAGCTGTGTCTTCAACACAAGCAATGACATCAGTAAAAACAGGAACCGTTTGTGCGACACCACACGACACGCGTGCAGCCGGCCAGGTCCCCTGACGCGGTCCCCAGGGCCGGCCAGGCCGCCGCTCCCAAGCCGCCACGCCTGCAGGCGTCACACTGGGCGGGCGGCCAACGCCGCACAGGGTCGGTCGCCCTGGGACATTTGAACTGATTTGCTCTGACTCTTATTTAACACAAAAGAAGCACGTATTTTGTCCTTTATATGTTGTACGCTTCATGCTATAAAAAAGAACATCAGCAGGTACCAGTTGGTATTTCAGTAATTAAACAGGACTCCCTTTTCTAGTTACAAAACTAGTTATTTAGCAGTTTTTCTTTCTTCCTTTTTAAAAATACGCACAAAAGTAAAGACTTACCGTGTAAATAATTCAGAATGCAAGCTTTGCATGTTTAACGTGAGCGAAATGAAACCCAGCGGGAAGCATGCGCAGCAGAGGCCGGGCCTGGGCCGCACCCACCAGGAGCCCACGCCGCAGCAGGGGCCAGCCTGTCCACAGTGGACCGGGCCGCCTGCTCCACCCCGCTCTGCGCTGGCTGTGCCGGTGGGCGCCCCCACTCCGGGCAGGGGGCGGGGAGCGGCACGTCCTTTCTCCTGTGGACGCTGACACCTGGCTCCAGGCCCGCCTGTCCCCCCCCCCCCCGGGGACATGCGCAGAGGCCCTGGCCTGCAGGGCCTGGGAGTCGGGGGACCTCAACTCAGGCACCCGCCATTGTCTGAAGGGAGCCGGGCTCCAGGGAAGCCTTGCACCAATGCCAGCCTGGTCCCTTCTCTTCTACGCTGAATACCCTTAAATGGCTTCTCCCTTCTCCTGACCACACCTTCAGCTGGGTCCTCCCCACACAGCCTGCAGGCTCAGCGACACGCTCTCCGATGCTCAGGCACAGGTGCCCGCGTGGCGGCCCGGGCCCGTGGCCTGCACTCTGCAGCGTGGGTCTCCGCCCGCTCGTGCCCTCTCCCTGACCCCATGGGCTTCCACACACGGCCCAGCAAACACTGCCAGCCTTCAGCAAGCAACACCCCATTGCCTCTGGGACACGGAGAGGAAGAAGCAAACGATGTTCCAAAATATTACTAGTGGGTAACGCCATAACTTAGTACAATAATTTATTGTACTAAGGATGCCTTTTTGTAAGACTTTCTCATTTCTCATGTATGCTCAGTTGTCTAACAAAATCTTGCTTTTTTCCGTAAGTACTTCCTAAGTGTTGTGTTTTTGCAAAACACAAAAGTTCTGTTTTCTTCTGAGCTCATCACAGACACCTCACCCGCAAGGCCGTCCTCTCTCCCCACAAACACCTGCCCGCGCTGTCCCTGCCGAACTCCCACAAAAGGCAGTGAGTGACCCCCCTCGCCACGGGCTGCTGCATGCTATCCCTGGCTTCACACTGCCTGGCACACATCGGACCCCTAGCAAAGGTTTTTCACTGACAGCTGCTCGCCACACCTTGTGTGTGACCCGGGGTGAAACAAAGTTGACCGTACCAACAGAAATCTTCCAGAAGTGACTGCAGCAATTAAAGATGAACTGCAGTCACGTCCAAAGACCCCTTCAGTGCTGTACACCGTTTACAACATCAGGACACGCTGCTGAAGTCCAGTTACTCCTCCAAGTCCCATTACACGGTCAGGAGAGGGGACTGCACGCCACAGCGATGAGCAGAATGTATAGGCGCGCGTGTGCAAGGGGACACACACACGCACACTCCTCCAGCTAGTTCGCAGCAGTAAAGAAACAGTGTGGATATCGTAGCGCATGACCTACCTCCAAAGTCAGAGCTGAAGCAGCCACCTCACCGCGTTTTACTGACTCAGGTGTCTTAAGGGAGAAAGATCTTACCAACAGCAAGTGCGCTTAAAGAATACACTGAACGTACCCTAAAGAAATACCGGATGTAGAGAAGTTTAAAAACTTGAAACATTTTCTAGGTATTCCCTTTTTTGTTCAAAATTTCTATCAATTTATTCTTGATTTGGTTACTCTTTCAAAAGCAAGGTTTGCTACGTTTAACTGACACGCACGATGAATACATTTGAATTTAGGCAAATTACTCACCCTGGTAAATGTGCCTTCGAACCCGTGGATATCCAGCTGCGGCTTCTGGGCGTGGACGTACGCACGGATGGAGAAGAGGTCCTGCGGCACAGAACAGCTGTGTGAGTACCGTCACCGTGAAGCAGAACGCCTTGAGAACCTTTCAGTTCCCAAGTCACACGTTTATGCATCATCTACCGGAAGCGAAGGTCGGCTTCCTTACGTTTCGAGTGCCAACAGCATAAACTAGGATGGAGGACAACTGACTAAAAGAAACAGTTTTAAAGCACATCGGAGGCGTGGCAATTTCTCTTGATTCTGACAGACAACTGCTATGTGATGAGAGGTCAAAGCCCTTGGGAGACACTGGTCAGGTGTGCGTGGCCTGGGGCTGCCCCAGGACCCCAACTGTACTGGGGGAGGCTGTGTATGAGGAGTCGGAAGCTCTAGGAATATCCAAGCACTCAGCATTCGGTGGGACTTATGTTCTACAAGACAACTTGAAAAACGCCTCATCTGTGCAGATGTTTGTGTTCCAGCAGCAGCCGCACTTGCTATGAACCGTCACCTCCCTTGAAGCTATGCAGAGAATGCAGGTGTCCCGGGGGCCCTGGCCTAGCTTCACAGGCGGAACTTCCTTCCCAGGGTCAGTGGGGAGCAGAACAGATACACTCCACAGGTCACACCACTCCCGGCAACACGTGAGAGTTAAACAGCAAGTCTCCAGACACCAGGTCCTAAGCACCTTGTTTTAAGATAATTTTAAAGTATGCCCGCTGGTCCAGGTTTAGTTAGTCTTATTAAAACAGCACACGTTACGGTAACACAAGCAATGCATACAAAGGGTTTTAATTTCTAATGATACACCATGGTTTTTACCACATCACCAGGAATGTACAACACAACGTTCCACGTCTGTCTGGACTTCGACGGATCCACACCCCGCACGGGACTCCACCCAGGAAAGTGACTTCACGCCTCGACCCCACCCTTGCTCGGCGTTGTGAGACCGAACGCCCAGGCGTGCGATGCGGGGCTCCCCTGAATTCAGACCAACAATGCGACGGAAGGCGGTAACAACCCATGGGCACCAGTGCGTTTCTGGGATGGCCTCGCGGGGACCCCATATTGCACAAACCACAGCTGCACGTGGAGGCTGCCTACGCTGGAGCTTTTCCTGGGGTAGAGTTTTAAGAGTCTTTTAATTATCGATATTTCAGTTGTTTCTCTCTTTTTAAACACTTCTAACTGGCTACAGAAAGCTGGACAAATTCAGTACAGAAGTTTGAAGTCATCCGTCTTTACCAAAAGGCAGAGAGCTCGACGGGGACCCCGACATCAGTCCTGGCACATGCAGAGTTGGCCAGCCTGGGCCTGTCCTTGTCTCCGGTCGGCGCTGTGGGCACCGGCTAGGCCATCGGAGCTGACCACGCCGTTCTGCCCTGATGGCCATCTGAAACTGGGCCACTATCAGCCCCAACATGTGACCCCTGCCCCCGGGGCAAGCGGGAGGCCCATCTTCGGGCACCTCACTGCCGCTCCCTAGTGGCTGGCACCCCAGACAGGCCACAGTGCAGCCCTCGCAGCTGACCAGGGCCTGACCCGCACCCCTTGCCCTCCGGGACCCACCTTGCTCAGGTGGCTTGACTACCGAGCAGCACTGCTCCAGAGAGGGAGACATCTGTCCAGGGGGTGACTGAAGGGCCGAGGTATCAGGACATCTGCCTGACCCCAATGACGCTGCTGTGACCACAGGGGTCACTGCGCGCAGAGGGAAGAGGCAAGGCCGCCCCGGCCCCTGCGCAAGGTCCGCAGGCTCCCCGCCTGTCACCGGGAGATCAGCTGCGGATGTTTAAGGCCCAAAACGCCAAGGGGCGGCTGGACCTTCTCGGGTGGACTGTGGGTGAATGGGCGCTGAGCTGCCTGCCGCCGTCAGGACCCAGCGGGCGTCCCTGAGCCCTGCGGGGAGGAGAGAGCAGGGCTGGCATCTTGCGCGCTGGGCGAGGCCCCTGCACGCCAGGCTTCGGCTGTGAAGACGCCCAGGCTGCCGGGCTCTGGGGCGTGGTGCCCAGGGACTCCCACCAATGCGACCAGAGCGGCTCGGGACGGGCCTCACTTCCGCTCCAGCCTCCTTCCGGCCGCGCCTCCTAAGTTTCCAGGGCGCGCTGGCGTGGGTGCCAACGCTGGCCCGCTCCCACCGCTGAGCTCCCGCGTGCGTGCCCCGAGGCGCCTGCGCGTGTTTTTCACGGTCTGCGCCTGGGGCGGCGCGGGCTGCGTGCGCAGCCTCCCTGCAGGCTCCTCCGCGACGGGAGCCGGGCTGGCGGGCTCACGTCCTCACTCGCAGGGAACAGGCGACGTCTGTTCGCACGTTTCCTACTTCGACTCCGGGGCTGAGGATTATTCAGACTTTCAGGTTGCTTCGCGTTCCTTCAGGAGCAAGCGTGAAACAGCGGATTCCGGAACACGCGGTCGTCACAGCAAGATCCTCCAGGGGGCGTCCCGAGCCGAGGGCCACGCGACCATTCACGAGAGCGGACCGCAGCCTCCCGCACTGGTGAGGAGAGTGGGAGGAGATCGAGGCAGCCCCACAGAAGATGGAACCAGGGCTGGGCCCTCCCGCGGCCTCAAGGGCGGAACTTCGGGCTGTCAGACCGGCGTGGCCCCGCAGAGGGCGCAGCCTTTCCCCGCTTCCGCCCACGCTCCCCGGGGGCTCAGGTGGCGAGAAGGTGGGTGCGCAGGGCCAGGTGCCTGCCCTGCGCTGCCCGCGCCTGTCCCCTCCCGCTGGCCAGACTGGCCAGGAGCACAGGCGGAAGACCGTGGGAAGTCACAGATGGAGGGGGACAGAGCTGCCGCCCCAGCCTGGGAGGCGGGAGTGGCTCCACCCAGGAAACGGAAACCACCGCGGGCCTTAGAGCAGGCCGGGCTGCGCGCGTGACAGGAGGCACTTCCGAAACCACACGGAGGCAGGGTCACGACCCACCTCCGGAAATCACTCGCAGAATGGACCTAAATGGCCCTGCCCGGGAGACACAGTGCAGAGCTGGGGCTGCAGGCCCGGGGTCGACCCCAGCTGCAGAGCCGCCGCCCGTGGGCCGCGGGAGCTTGTCAGGGTCCAGGCTCCTGCGCCTTGAGGAGCTGCGGGCCACACGAGCTCTTCTCACGCCTTCGCCTTCAAGGCGGCCGTGCAGGAAGGCGCACAGAGACAGCTTCTCGGGAGTCCCAGGGACAGGTCGCCGCATCAGACGCAGGCGGCCGCACCGGCTCAGCGCCGTGGGTCTGCAGCGGCAGCCTGGGCTACGTGCTAACTGATTCCAGTTCACTTTCCAGGTAGTGGGGTCAAGCCAGCCCAGGCACGGGGAAGTGCCCGGGGAACCGTTGCAGACCTATGCAGTGCGACCAGCACGGCAGGTCGAACATGCGGCCGACAGCTCCTAGGCCCAGGCGAACTTGAGAGTCCCTCATTATCCGTGCTACCCTGTCATCGTAATTTTCAAAGAGTGAAACGCTCATGTAACACGCTGCCTTTGGAGACCCGGAGATGAAGAGCAAGCTAGCAGCCCCCCTCACGTCGACATGGACACTTAGGGGAAGGCGGCTCGTCTGGTGTATTAACACGTAATGGCACAATAATGAGAATGCCGTTCGAAGCTTTCCATGATAATTTAAAAACCATCCTCAAGTTTTCCATCACATGGAGAAGCCTCTGCTATTAGGTCAAGGGCAACATTTGTTCGCATTACTTAAAGGTCATTAAAATACATCCTTAATCATAACATGTGGTTCATTACAAATAAAATTGCCTTTCGTTCAATAAAACTCATTAAATGTAAATGGTATTGTTTACTGCTATATGGATCTTCTGAAATAAATCAGCAAGTCATGATTTATTGAAAACTGCTGTGACTCGTCGTTAATAACTCTGCCTGATCACAAAAGCCAGAAACATATTTCCCAGAGTGTAGGTGCCTGAAGCTCGAGTCCTCGCGACGCCTGGGCAGCAGTGAGTCCTGGAGCGGCGCTGGGGGACCTGCAGCGGGGTGCGGCCCCAGGGCTGGTGGGAGTGTCCACCCTGCCAGCAGCAGGCGCTCTGGGGAGGCAGGACCCAGGGAGGCACTTCTTGGCAGGCCCTCGGTTCAGAAGGCAAGTCCCAAGGCATGTGGGGTCCTCACTGCTGGAGTCCCAGGGCACACAGCACGCGGCTGGTGACGGGACCCCAGCCAGCGACACCAAGTGGTTCCCGATCCGTTATATTCCAGGCAGAGGGTTCCCCGTGAGTGACAGTTACGGGTGTGCCCACTCTAAATGAGAAACCCAGCTGCCTGGCCTGTACCCACAGTAACACTGCAGCTTTCTTTTCCATGAAAGAAAGAGCTATATAAAATCTGCCAGGTTACACAAAGCTACACATTTAATCTAATTGATGAATCAGAAATCCAGTTAAATCTCCTACTTCTGGAATATACTACTTTTTGGTTTTATGGCCATATGGAAACTTAAAAAGTTTTTCATTTACCACAGTTGCTCAATCCAAATGCTCAACCCATTCCCTACCACAAAGTTAGTGTTGATCATAAAATTTTGAAGTTAGTATTATATGACTTGCTTACTATAATTCTGTAATATTTTGAAATTTATACTTTGAGTCACTAATAAGAATGAAAACCATCCTTATAATCCTGAATATGATGAAATGTCAGTTCCTGTCACCATAATACTAAAAAATAGAGATAATAACAATGTAATTTTAACTACTTTCTTAAGACATAATTTACATGCAATAAATTGTACATGTTTAAAGCGTACAATTTTTGCCATGGCTGGTGTGGCTCAGTGGGTTGAGCATCATCCTGCAAAATGAAAGGTCTCGGGTTTCATTCCCAGTCAGGGCACACACCTGGGCTGAGGGTTCGGTGCCCCGTCAGGGTGCATGCAGGAGGCAACAGATCAATGTATCTCTCCCTTGCTTTATGCCTCCATTCCCCTCTCTTCAGAATCAATAATAAAACAATTAAAAACGTAAGCGTACACTTTTACGCATGCTAACATACGTGCACACCTGTGACCCCACCACCGTCAAGCTACCTCTCAGACATGTCCCTCACGCCCTCTGCAGGCCCCCCTGATGTCTCCGGCCTCCGTCCCTGCCGACCCGCTTTCCTAGAATTACAGCTCGCGCTGCCATAAACGACACGCTCCTGTTTGCTTGGCCTATGGTTGGCTTTTCTTTCAGACAAGCTTTCTGATGCAGTGCTTTAGCTCCGCACTTTTTTCCTACCACTCGTGACGAAATTAAATCCACTACAAACGAAGACTTAGTGCAACTCTTTCCCAAGGGCCTCACCAGGGACTTGAGGGTTCTTGGACGTGGGGCCCCCTCCCAGGCGGACAGGCGAATGAACCCCTCCAGTCATCGGGGTTCTCCCCACCTTCCATCCTGGAGTGACTGCTCAAGGACGCTTTTGCTAGAAGAGGGAAAAGGGCGCAGAAGAGGGACGCTGCACCTGAGCAGAGCGGCACAGACCCAGCAAGCAGCTCAACTGACATCAGAGAGTCAACCGACTGCGAGACTGTCTCCTGACAAGAACTAATTCATCTCAACAAATACTGTGAGAACTGCAAGCTACTTAAGGTAGAAGCTTAGGCACACGAGAAAATGTTTTAGGCACACATGGAACACTGACCCAGAGAGACCATGTGCGAGCCCAGCTCACGAGTCTGTACACACAAAGGGACTGAAATAGAACTAGATACATTCTGTGAACACAACAGAACCAAATAACAAATTACAAAAGACAATGAGAAAATCCCCAAATACCTGGTAAATGAACAATGCATTCCCTGGTAAAAGAGGGGTGGAAAGAACAAATCGTACAGGAATTCAAAAACATTTTGGACCAAATGATGATGAACATGCAGTCCACAGAAATCTGTGTGATGCCAGGGAGGTGACGCTTAACAAGGAGACTTTTGGCTCTAAAAGTTGGTAACAGAAAAGACTAAGGAATAAAATCAAGATTCTAACTTCTTTAAAAAGTTAAGCAAGAAAATTAAACCCAAACTAAGAATGAAGGAAATGAAGAACAGAAATCAGTAACAGTGAAAATGAACAGATAACACTCAATGAAACCAAAGGTTCTTTGAAATGATCACTGAAACTGACGAACCTCTGGCTAGACTGACCAAGAAAAAAGGGATATAAATGACCAATACTGAGAACAAAAGAGGTCTTGAGACCTGCAAACACTAGAAATAATAGTATAAATTTTATGCCATTAAATTTGGCACTTACATAAAACGAATAAATTCATTGGAAACCACAAATTTCCAATGAACAGAAAATTTGATTAACTGTTACGTAATTCAGAAAGTTAATCCACAATTAGATACTTTCGCACAAATAAGCTCTTAGCTCAGATAGTTTCAAGGGTGAATCTGTGCGGTGTTTAAAAAAGGAATAACATTCCTCTTACACTGAGGACGTCAAAACAATACAGGAGACAGAAGGACCTCTTCCCAGCGCATTCAATGAGGCCCGCGGAGCCCCAGACACCCAAGTGACGACTCCGTAGCACATGCAGCACCAACAAGTACCCCTCACGCACACGGGCACAGAAACTCCCGCGCAAAACGAGAGCAAACCCGACTGCTGTACGAGAAAAGGACGAGGGGCACGACCACAGGAGTTCCGACCGAGGGGCTGCGGAAGCACAGGCAGCCCCAACACCCAGAGAACCACCGTGCTCCCGAGCCTTGCGCACGGGGCCCTGTCTGGTCCCTGCCCAGTCCAGGACCCAGGGCCCCGAGGGCAGCCCTGCCGCTCACACAGCACCAGCAGGCTTTCCCACCCAGAGCCGCAGCCAAGGTGAAGGGGCCCAGCCCACGGCACCCGGTCCCCACCCTCAGCCCACACGGACTTGGGCAAAAGGTCCTTCTTAGAGGGCCTCAGGCCTTCTTCACCACCCACTGAATATCAGTAGATCATATACAGTGAAGCTTCTCTCATTCAAATAGACACCACATGTACCACACAATCAACACCAAATGACCGCATCTGTGGCTAAAAGAAAAGAAAAAGATGCCCACCAGTCGAGGAGATTCTCAGCATCGGTGACATGTTTGAGACATCGCTGAAAACACCCAGATTCCGAGCCCTGCTCTGCCTAATCCCACCCCTGCTGGTTCCCAGGGACAAAGGCCCAGCCTGAGTCTGAGTGTGTCCTCCTCTCTCTCAGAGCCACAACTACTCTGCTTCCCCCCGGCAAAGGACAAGCTGCCCACAGAGGCAGGACTGCGGCGCTGGGGCACAGGGGCCGATGCCCACAGGGAGCAGGGTCCCGACCCGCCTGGGAGGGGACGAGTCAGTCGGCACGACGGGCCCGCCAAACCCTCGCCGGTGGGCTGCGTTTCAAAGATGACTGGACAGAGAGGGTTCAACAAACAAAGAGGGTAAGAAAAGAAAGAAAACCCTGGTGTCCCGCCAACAGGGACTTCTGAAACTCTACCCAGAACAGGGTGTGTGCTAAGACACACAGAAATTACTTGGCCATAATTTTCAATGATTCCTCTTTGGTAAGAAACATTATTTTTAAAAACGGCAGACACAGGGTGCCCCGAAGCGCGCAGCCGGGGTCCACGCGGCGTGCTCACCCCCAGGGCCGGCAGCCTCTGCGTGCAGCTCACAGCCACTCTCAGCTTCCAGTCGGTTTCCCCGTCGAGCTGATCGGTTCTTATAAAACACGAGCCTTGGGAATAGAGAAAAAACTCCTGAGGTACAGGTACTTAAAAACAGGAATTACACAGCACAGTCAGATCCCAAAATGATGTATCTACAGAGTCCCATAAAACACCTTTCAAAGCCTTTATTTGTCTGATTCACAAAACAGGTTTGCTGAAGAGGTGCAGGTCACTAGCGATTCGGTACTTACCTCCCATTTGGTGCTCTTGCCTATCAAGGTTTAGTATCAGTTGTGCCTTATCTTAGAAAAACTGCACTGATCGTTTCTACCGTGGACTCATGTTTGGTAACAAAACAATAAGCAAAGACTCAAGAGCATCCGAGAATGTGCGATGGGACCTTGTTACTGAAACGCCCGAGGCACCGTCCGAAAGCGCACACCCCGTTGTGAAGGTGCAGGCGGAGCACTGACACCCTGTGGAACCGGAAACAGGAAGAGGCACTGCATTCCAACAACCCAGGGACCCTCCGACGACGCCCTTCTCGGGACTGGCCCTTGGAGGACGGTACGTGTCGCATGCACGGCGGGAGGCACCCAGGAGACGCTGGAGCGACAGTTCTCGCGCTCGGGGACGCGAGTTGGAGGTGGATCTGTCAGAACCGTCCCACAGCTCAGTCAGTGCAGCTGTGCCCATTCCCACCCGGCCCCGTCCTGGCCTCCAGTGCATCTGAGCCAGAGGAGAGGCCCCTGCACGCCGCGGGCGTGCCCTGCTCTCCTGCGTGCACAACGCAGCCCCGTTCTCTGCCATCCAAGGTTCTTCCAACCAGTCACACCACCGGCACTTCTGTGCTGCAAGCGCGACCCAGGAGAGCTCTTCCCCAGTTACGTCGTCCCCTCCGACCAGCCTCTGCCTCGGGCGTCCCCACTGCCCAAGGGACCCAGGAGGCTTGCAGAGCCTGGACCCCCGCCTGGGGCCCAGCAGGACTGACTGTCCGATTGCCTCGTGTTCTGATGCAGAACACACAAGCTGCGTAAAAGGGCTGGAGGCTGGGTCCTGTCTGACACGCACTGTGAAAGGTCAGCGCCCCACACTGCTCAGGGCTGCTTTCTAACACGAAACAGGAAAACGTGCGCATCCCCGCGGCCACCCCCACTTCAAACGTCCTGGGTCTCTAAAGGGGAAAGCGCGTCTATCTAGACTGCTATATGTAACTTGTGAGATGGGGGAACAATATACTTGCCTTTCTTAAAGAAAAGGACTTGCTGCACATTAAATAATTATGTGCTATTTTAAAAATTTACAAGAAATTGACGTGCCATTTATCTTCAGTTGCAGGGAGCGCTGCTACTGTTGCAGTGACTGATAGGATTTGGAGCCGGAGACGGGGCGGCAGCGACCACAAGTACGGCCAAGTGGGCTTGTCTTACAGGAACTGTAGCTGCTAATTTTTTAACAGCAAGCATGAGTTTCAACCGGTGCCAGTTAGGGCCCGGCAAAAATGAATTATTAAATCAGTCTGCATATATCCTATTACAGACTGCTTATGAATACTGGATTTTATTTTGTATAATTGACAAGAGTTGACAGGAAAGGACAGGTCTAATGACAAGCCAACCGAGATCACCTGGTGCCTGCGTCGCAGAGGAGAGCCGCAGCGGACACCGACGAAGGGACCGCGGGCAGGCGGGGCCGCAGAGCACGAGCTGCCACACCCGGCAACGTGCCCCCGTAACAGCAGCACACGGCCCGCAACAGCTCGTGGATCCAGCGGTTCTGAGACACGGGCCGCAGCGTGTGCCAGCAAGGGAAAACCAGACATCGACTCTGCATACGTAAGACCAGATCGTTCGCCATCAAACTTAATTTCTAAATCATTCATATGACTTAATGACTCTGCATGAAATTTTCAAGCCAATGGCAAGATGAATGTCACCACGGAGAGAAGGGGGATGAGTACAGTGTCACTCCCTGCCCTCCCCCCACTAACAAGTGACAGCTGAGCTATTGTACTATGTCCCAAACACTTAAACTATAATGTCATCATTTAGGAGGCAAGTGAAAAAGATATTGGCATTTATAAGAGATTGATGAAAATTAGTTCTCAAGCATTAATTTCTCTTAATACCACTAAAAGAACTGTGCATTCAGGAGATATTTGATCTGAATTAAGAAACTGATGAAGCAATTGATTAATTGGAATTTAAGCCATCAGTCACCAGATCCATCAACAGCTTCATTTACATTCTAAACAATCAGCTGACGGCCCAATAGAACATCCTGTATTAATACACAGTCAATACGATGCCACGGAGACACTCACGGAGCTGCACTGACAGATGCCGGTGGTGGCTGCCCAAGCTCGAACACGCTGCATAGACCCAGGCCTCTGACGTTCCCAGGGCTTAAACATTTCTATCGTAACAGACAAGGTACCACCAGGTTTGTCTGAACTAAAACTAAAAAGTAGTGATCAAGTAATACTAACAGTGTTAGTAGATACACAAAAAATTCTGAGTATGTGTACTTTTGAAAACTAGGCAAATAAAATACTTAAAATAATTACTTGAAGTCATACAAATAGAATTGTCAAAGCTAAGGATCCTTAACTGAAAGTAATTTCATGGCACAAATTTTTTACAATGGGAAGCTTTTGGTCCACTTTACAAAGAAAATAAAAATAGCAATTAACAGGTATCTGACATTTTAGTATGAGTACTAGCAATTGTTTTTTGTAATTTGATAGAAAAAAATAAAGCTGAGGAATATAATAGAATCACAGGCTAAAACAGACTAAAGTGCTGAACTTGGACCCATTCACAACCTTCCAAAACTACACAGAGCAATAAAAAAATCATGACATGCATGTCATGCACGTGTCTGTGGGTGACCAGGACATAACTCTCAGATTCTGAAAGAGACCCGAAACCCTGGGCGCCGTCCCCCTGCACAGCGACGGCCCCGCAGCGCAGCAAAAGGCCAGGGAGGAAGAGCGGACGCTGTCCCTGCAACGCCATCGGCTCGGGCAGAAGGCTGTTGCTGACCCGGAGGGGCCACGGCGGCGCGTCCGCTGGCCCAGCCCACCCTAGTCCACTCCACTTCGCTGCCGTGACTGCAGCGCAGCGACGCACCGTGGGAGACCACCAGGAGGCCGCGGAGGACCGTCCACAACCGCAGCCACCCCACGGTCTCCAGCCTCAGAGTCCTCCTCTGGACAGGGCCGCTTCTGTCCTCCAGCCTCAAAACGCTGGGTTTTCTTCATCTTTTATCCCCTACCACAATCTGCACCATCTATTTCCTCTGATGACTAAACTACTTCCGTATTTGGGAGAATATTCTTAATCTTATGTATACTCTCAGCACAATCATTAAAAGGGCAATTTAGCATCAAAGCGCCGTCCACACGGACACATTTCCGTTATTCACTGTAATGACTATATTGGATTTAGAAATAAAGGCAAATCATAAGTAGGTAACGTCAGCAGGGACGGCAGCATAAAAAAATCTCTGAAAATCCACTTCACCATCACTATACGAGAATATTAGCAAAAACTATGAAGCAATCCATTCAGAACTCTGGAACATAAACAATGTGTGACAATTCAGGCTCGTTTATCCAAGAAGCACACAGACAGCTGCAATGGGGGAGCTGCGCTCCACCCACCCCTGGGGCCCCGCCCCACGCTCCACCCACCCCTGCGCCCCAGGCTCCACCCACCCCTGCGCCCCAGGCTCCACCCACCCCTGCGCCCCACGCTCCACCCACCCCTGCGCCCCAGGCTCCACCCACCCCTGCGCCCCACGCTCCACCCACCCCTGGGGCCCCGCCCCACGCCCTGGGGCCCCGCCCGACTGCGGTGACCCACAGTCTGGCAGCCACTAAAGGGCGTAAACCCCGTGACCAGAGAACTGTGGCCACTCAGCAGGGAGGGCTCGTCTGGATTTGACCTGGTGCGGAGGCCACCCACCAGGAAGAGCGTTTCCCTGGGAGGTTTGTTGGAAACAGTCAGGGGCAATCGCTAACGTCACAGCTGCCTCAGGTGGTCATGAAGTTGGGGCAAACAACAAGTCCAACAAGAATCTTAAGAGCAGGACCACCAAATGACAGAAAGGGGCTCTGAAAAGCTGACACGCCTCGGGGACTCCAGAGGGCCATCTGTCTGCGCAGGGCTGCCTGGGAGGCCGAGCTGCTCACGGCTGGCGGCTCTGGGTGAGCTGAGGCGAAGGGAAGGGCAGGTGTCGACTGCCGCTGCCGGGACAAGAGGACAGTAACTGTCTGAGAAGAGAAACCTTGCAGCTTGGGTCCTTCAAGAACATTTCTCTCGCACGCAGAGTCCATTTGGTAACAACGGAAGGAGCGGGAGCTCCGCCATCTCAAGGGGCAGCTTCCAAGGCCCCCTGGTCACGCAGGAGCTGTGCACCCGGCCGCGCAGGGAAGAGAAGAGAAGAGCAGGTGGCCGCGAGAGAGAGGTGAAGGCCGAGGCTGGAAGCAGTGCGCGCGGCTGTCAGCCACCCCCCTCCGCCGGCCTGCAGGGCGGGGCCCCGCCGGACTGTGTCCGCCCAGCAGAGCTTCGCTGCTGCCACGTGTGCCCCGCCCCCCGCCCCGCCCCCACCCAGGTGCGAGGCTCCTGAGCTCTGCGGCAGCCGCTGCGCCCCCCTCCCGCCCCACGCACCGCGCAGTGCCAGGTACGTAGTGAGGGCAATAAATGTTGGCTGAACTAAGACCAAAACTGCAAATGCAGAAGAGCTATCAAATTTTCAGTGACACCATTTAACTATCTAGATAGCAACATGGATATGAACGAAGGCACTCGTCTGATAAACAGGTTCTGAAAGGGTTATATCTTTTAAACATCAACCATTAAATGTAATTTGGAAATTAATGAGTTCAAGAATTTGTCTTTCAAAGAAAAGTTTTTACAAAATTTTCCTTTCAAAATGAAAATTAAACTGCCAAAATACCAAGTCATCAATAAAAATAAAGATACCTGCTTTTTCTGAAGTCCTAAGAAATACCATGTCCGATGGAATTCTTTGATTCTGTAGAGAATAACAGAAAACGTTAATTATCTACATGCAGGTTTATATATTAACACAATTTCATTCCAAAGCAGAAATAGCTAATAAAAGCAACTAAAATGCTAAATTAAAATTTATGTTAAAACAACTCGTGTTTATAATCTGTATTAAAACGAATATTTTGATTCATGCTTCAGCTGCACCTTTAAGATTCTTCCCCATCAATGAGCCATGCGAATGGCACCGCTGCCATTTCGGTGGCCTCCACCGACCGTCGCCCACAACACAGCACTCACGGCCTCATGCAAAGCCACACCCTCCCTGTTACACTGAATGGCCCTGGAGAGTGCGGTGAGCCTTCTTCCAACGCCTCACACAAAACAGGGCATATCATAAACAAAACACTTAGTAAATTTTGAATGAATGAATAAATGTTCAACTGAGCAACCAAAGATACGCTCCATAAAATTGAGTTATTTTTTCCTTTTCCGCTATAAAGCGGAATATACTATAGCAAATATACTACATGGCATATAAAAACTTTTATATCATACATCTATTTAATCATTATTATTAACAATCTATCAAATGAGAAAGCTGTATCAAAATGAAAAAATGTATAATTAGAGTATTTCACATAATTGCACGAATTCTATTTTTTGAGACCTCCATAAGGGTTTGCCTACACACCACATAAGCAATGGACTGCCTGTCTCTGCTCTGCTTGCCGGCTCGGTCTGTGCATTAGATGCCACACGGGAGGGACATCCTATGGCACTTTCTTTGCCTGACTGGCTCACGTCACTAAACATGACGCTCCCCACGTTCATCCATGCAGTCGCAAAGGGTAAGACAGAGAGCACGCTGACAGCTGAGGAAGGGGGAGGCTGGATGGACGGAGCAAAAAAGAGAAGAAACTCATGGACATGGACGATGGTGCAGTGGCGTGGGGTGAGGCACAGGAGGGGGACAAGTGGGGGTGGATGGAGACCCCCGTGGGGGTGAACAGCGCACAGCATGGTGCCCAGATGACGGCCGTGCGACTCTGTGCCTGAAACTGTGTAATTTTGTTACCCAGTGTCACCCCAATTAATTCAATAAAAAGAAAACAAAATGGATTATTCATTAGTCAGCAAGCAATAAAAAACAAATATAAGTTGTTAAGGCTGAAAAAAGTATGTTGCAAAGAAAGCTACTTGTTTCTAATACAAAGAAAGAACGGCAATTACACTCTAAGGAACTCCTAGGCCAAGGAAGAAATCACAAAGGCAGTCAGAAAACATTTTTAGCTACCTAGTAATAAAACCTCAACACATCAAAATGCGGGGAGCGCAGCCAAAGTCAGGAAAGCCTTAAGAGGAAAATGTACACAAGCAAATGCATACAACCGAGAAGGGAAGCTAAAAATACAGAGAACTAAATACCCATTTGAAAGCAGGAAGAAAAAACAGCCAATGAACCACAGAAAGTACAAGATGTAAGCACATATAAGCACAAAAATTAATGACACAGAAAACAAATATAGAAAGAAAGAACTTTTCAAATATGCCCAATTGAGTAGTAAGAAAAAAAACTTAAAAAATAAACGAGTAAAAGATGGGCAAGCATTATAAAAAACTATAAAATATTACTGAAACAAATTAAATAAAACCTAAAAATACAACGTATCATGTTCCGAAACCAGACTATATGGTATTGCAAAAATGCCAAGCGCCCACAGATTGACCCATATATCCGACAAGATCTCGCTGCGCTTTGTGGTGGGAGCCGACAAGGCGCTGCTGCTGTTCGCAGGGAAACACCAAGGCCGAGAACACCAGGACCCGCACGAGAGCCAGAGCTGCGGCGACAGCAGATCGGAGCGGAGAGACGGGGACAGTGATGCGGACAAGGCAGGCCTCCCCGAGAGCACAAGCTGCGCCCGCGTGAGCGACCCGCTCCGTGAGGAAGATGGAGCTGCGGGCCAGCGAGGAACCAGCGCGGAGAAGACCGGATGCCGGCGGTGGGGAGGGGGTGCCTGACCTCCACTTCAATCAAAGCTCAAGTCAATTCCAGGGGAACTGTATTTCCGAATAGCAAAGTCCAAATAACAGAAGTCCTAAACAGTAACATAGGAGCATGTTTTCACAACACTTTGGAAAGGAAGAAGACTCCGTCCCCACCGTCGACAATTTTTTAAAAAACTGCAAACAGATTAATGAAGTGGCTTCATTAAAATTGAGGATTTCCGTCAACACAGCACACCGAGAAGGAAAAGATACTTGCAACAGAAAGGACTCCCACCCAGATACATGAAGGCCTTACACACTGGCAAGGAAAGGGGTGAGCCCAGGAGAAAAATGGCGAGAGATCTTAGCAGGCTCTTCCCAAGTCTGGGAGATGTCCCAAACCACAGGAGAAGCCGTCAGCTTTCCTAGCCTTCAAGGAGATGCACACCAGCGCCCCCTCCGCTGCCTCCAGATCGGGAATGCCGGCAGACACGCGGAGCGACGGGACCTCACACACGGCTGAGCAGAGCACACCCCCAACACCCCATGCCAGGCGCGGCAGCAGTGGGCACACGGGGGAGCCCACGCCATGGCAGCACGCAAGCAGGAACCCTCCTAACTGGCAACGCTTAGAAGCAGCCCAAACACGCAACAGCAGAATGGACAAAGGGCGACCTACGTAACAACAAAGCGAATGAATCACAGCTGCGCACAGGAGCAGGGAAGGATCTCACCAATTGTACTGGGCCAAGGAAGGCACCCACCCAATCACACCCCCATCGCATGGAGCTTTCCAGGCGCCCTTGTCAAACATCAGTCAGCCGTAAACTACGCTTTCCCTGTGGACTCTCGACCCTGAACTTGGGCCAGTCCCTCACTGTCTGCATCACCAGGACTCTCTCTGCACGAGGGTTTGAGACAAAGAAATGAGGATACTCGTTTTGTTCACTTTTAAAAATTTATATTAGCTGTTCTGGGTCCCCTGTATTTCCAAATAAACTTGAGAATCAGCTGTCGATTTCTGCAAAGAGGTCAGCTGGACACTGGAACGGAGCAGGGGTCGGGGGTGGGGCTGGGGGTGGGGGGGACAGCCCTGCTGGCACGTGCAGACCAGCGGAGGGGGTCGTGATGGTCCATGAACGTGGGGCGTCTTTCCAGTTACCTACATCCTCTTCAATGTGCCGACGATGTTCTATCGCTTTCAAATGCAAGTGTTGTACTTCTTCCGTCTATTCTTGAAAAATAATTCTATTTTATTTACAAGTACTTCATTCTTTTTTGATGCCACTGTAAATGAAAATCTTTTCTTAATTTCATTTTCAAGCCATTACACTTTATTCCCTTATCACATTTATTGTCTGTGAGACACTCGCAGGTAAAGGAGGTAACTTCGCAGTTACCGGATACCTTTTGTTTTCCCTCCCCTCCAGCCTGGGAGCAACGTGAGCGCATTGCAGATGTGAGGCCCTGGGGTCTGAGTGCGAGTCTCCCCGCCTGTCACCAGCAGCGACGCCCGGGCCGTTTGACCTTTGGCCACCATGAACGATGCAGGCGCAGACTGTCACGCGAAGGCTTCTGTGCCGACCTAAACGGATGCTTTTCCGCGACGAAGGCTCGACAGTCCAATTGCTGGGTCACGCGGTGTTGGTGTGTTTAGCTTTTTAACGGACTAGCGATTTTCCCGGACGGCTGTGACACTGGACGCTCCCGCAAGGAACGCACAAGCGGGCCTTCTCTTCCGCTCCGCGGCCGGGGCTCGGCGTCGGCCCTGGTCTTCACCGCAGCCGCTCTGCTCTGCGTGTGTTCCATCCTGTTGCACTCGCACCGCCAGGTGATCAGTGACGCAGAGCACCTTTCCACGTGCTGACTTTGTACCTGCGCATCTTCTTTGGTGAAATTCTCTTCATATCTTTTGCCCATTTCCTACTTCGATTTTTTTTTACTATTGACTTTTAACAGTTTTTACATATTCCAAATATAAATCCTTGTCAGACACATGGTTTACAAATATTCCCTCCACTTTTTCGTTCGTTTTTTCATTATATTGCCAAGTCTTTCACAAAGCAGAGTTTTTAATGATAATGAGGTGCAATTTATCAAATCTTATCTTTGATGCACCGTGTTTTGGGTTTCAAGTCTGAGCTATTTTCCTGGCCTAGATCCTGAACATATTTTCCCCACGCTTCTTCTTCAATCTCCACAGTTCTCCAGTTTACACGAACATCCATGGCCTGTTCTGACTGGACATTTGTACGAAGGGTGACGCCTAGCTGAGGGTAGCCTGGTGCCCAGGGAGCTCCAGCTCACTCACCGAGAGGCGGCCTTTCCCCTCCCGAAGCGCGTCCCGCAAGCGCGCCTGGCGGGCCTGCTCCTGGGCTCCCCCGGCGCTGCGTGGGCTGGCCCTGAGCTCCTCGCAGGCCCTGCTCCTGGTGTCTCTAGGGAGGAGGACTTGGCCTGGCGAGGACTGATTTCTCTCTTTGTTCTCCTGCCAAGACCACTTGGGCCATCTTGGCACCTGGGCCTTGCCAAATCGGTGTCAGAATGAGCTTATTTTGTTTACAAAACAGACAAGCCTTGCTGAGGTTTTGATAGGGAGTGTGTTAACCCTACAGATCAGTCATGGGGAAGCCTGGGAGAGCTGCTGCCTGAGACCACGGTCCAGCTCTGAAGGTGATGGGCGGGGCCTGCCCACCCGGCACCTCGACTGTGCTTCACGGGCGATGGGGCACGGCATGTGCGTGCGGCTCAGCCTCCACACGTCCGCTGTTGCCGGCACTGGAGTGTGGGTCCTGTCACTGGTTAGTTCCAAGAGGTTTTCCCACAGACGGCACCACGGGCTCTTCCACACACAGGCCTGTCACCCGTGACCAGGGGCATTTTCACCTCTTCCTTCCCAACATGAACTCCTTCCGTCTCCCTCCCTTGTCTCGGTCAGTGGCTAGAACTGCCCTCCGAGGGAAAGGGCGCCAGCAAGCCGCACGCCAGGGGCCCAGCCTAAAGGCGTGGTGCCAGCGGCAGGTGGGTATGGACGCTCTCTCCTCGATCTCACCCAGAACGGTGCTGGAAGAGGGGCCGACACGCAGACTCCACCCCGGCCTCCCAACCCCACACAACACTCAGCAGCCTCTTCCGACGGCAAGCGAGCCTGAAGGAGCTGGGGCCGGGTGTCCCAGCCAGCGTCCACGCTGCCAGGCCCTGCGAGAGGCCCACCTGGCCAGGAATGGGGAGGCCCTGAACCAAAGCCCTGGGACTGGGGCCTGAGTCCATTAAGACCTGAGTTCTCCCAACAGCCCGGTGGAGCTTGTGGGGGACAGCCACCTGACGGACCCCTTGACTGTGGACTGGAGACCCAGCCCAGCTGCAGCCAGGGCCCTGACCACAGACACCGTGGACAGCCAGTGTTGGTGTTCGAGGGGAACGACATGGAGACCTGTACGACTGCCGCACGGCGCGCGCCGCACAGGCCCAGGCACAGACGTAAGGCACGGGGGTGTTCGCTGGGGCCCTTTGCCACGGCAAGCACCTGAAATCTCAGGAGGAACCGAAGGTTGGCAGCCGACGCGGTGTCCACACACGAGTGCTCGTAAAGGAGCTGCAAATCCGCACGCTTCCTCCTGCCCGCCTCTGTGAGATCCGACGCAGCGCGAACCACCCTTGGCCAGCGTGGCGGGGCGGCGGGCCGCTGTGGTCGGGAGGAGGGGCACTTCCGTCCTGGTGCTGAATGCCCCCGCCGGGGGCCGCAGGCTGGTGTGCGCGTCCCTGCAGCCTGGACGCCGGCTGGCACTAAGACCACTCTGTTCTGCTCTGCATGACGTCTCTTTAAAACCTGCCACTTAATATTTTTGAAAAGTCGTCCCTGGGCTTTAAAAATAAGGGTGGGGGTGCTGTCCCGTCCCGCCGGTCGCTGCTCCTCGGGAAGCCCGTGGACGGGAAGCAGGGCGGCCACCTGGCAGGCCGCGGTTCCCCCTCTGGTGCCGCGGGGGGCTTCTCCCCGCACCGGCCGACACCACTTCCTCCTAACCCTTTTTACGTCCGTTTCCCTTTCCTAGCACCTCACCTGACTTCATGGTTAACCGTAAGCGTGTCAGTAGCCACGCACACGGGCACTCACGGGCCACAAGAATGCTGCCCAGCAACTCGGGGTGTCAGCCTCTCCCGTGAAAGGCAGTTCTAGAAGCTGAAACGCGTT
This sequence comes from Anoura caudifer, assembly GCA_004027475.1. Lineage (NCBI taxonomy): Eukaryota > Metazoa > Chordata > Mammalia > Chiroptera > Phyllostomidae > Anoura > Anoura caudifer. The sequence goes on from PVKU01000077.1 coordinate 481,153, forward strand.
CTACTATGAAGAGACTCTAGCACAGTTCTTGTGGACATCGAAGAATTCTGACACTGCAACATTAAGCAGTTAACATGTCTTATTTTATGGACAACCCACGACTTTACCTCCACACGTTGAAATGCTCTTTAGCAAAACAAGATATACCAAAGAAAACTCTAGATTTTTCTTCATATGCAGCAAATCTTACACAATGCGGTTAAGGTTTAACATAAGTATGTCCGTTTCTTCATCGTCACAAGTCACTCGCAATCACACTCAAAGACAATCAACAATCGGCATATACGTGTCTAAAATAGATGAAAAATGCATCAACCTTTTCCACTACGATGAGGTCTCCAACTCGTATGTCTGAACTCTTAACTTGCACTTTACCTTGAAAAAAAGAAGAGGCACAATCAACTCAAGGAAACAACAGCCCACCAGAGTCAAACTTTCAATTGATAGCAACACTTCAGAAATAACTTTTGGGGGAAACGACTTTAGGTATTTATTTCCACCTATATTTTCAAAATAAATATTTCAGATGAGTCACTAAAAATTAAGTTCTTAGCTCCCAAATACAATGACCCACCCCCATAAAAACCACAGGGGCATGTGGGGGAGGGTTCCACCCGGAAGGTTCCTCCCAAATCTGCCATTAGTTCAGGTGCGAGTCAAGTCTCACCGACGAGAAACGCAGCTAAATCAAGTCATGTGAGGACCTGGGGTGAGTCCCATGCAGATGGGAGAGCCCCCACGGACACGGAACACGCCACTGCCCGGCACGGAGCCAACGGGGAAAAGGACGGAGACGGTCACACAGAGCAGCCCCTCCCTCCCCCAGAAGCATCACAGACACAGCCGGACGGAGAACGAAGGCCCGGGCTCTGTCAGACAGGGGTCCTTCCACCTGCTGCCGCGGGCGCTGTCCGGTGCACTCGGCACACGCAGCAGGTAGTGTCTGACACCTACGTAAGAGAAGGGCCCCGTCCGGCAGAGCAGGGGACACGTCACCAGGGTGAGACCCCGAGTTCCCGCTCTCCCTGAGTCTCTGCATGCCGCCTCTGTCCGCTCCCTTTTAGGGCCAGCAACAGCCTCGTGGGTCCTCACAGTCTTGTAACTGCTGCTGTAACGTCCAGTTTACTCAGCTGGCAGAACGGAGCTGAGCTCACAGCTCCCTCCCGACACCCAGCACCCCGCCGCCACCCCGCTGACCGCCAGACCACGCCGGTCCCGTCGGAGAGCCCGATCCCCCAAACGCCGCCTCCTCACGGAGCTGAGCTTTGGTGATGCCCAGCTGGTCCCTAAAGAGCTGCCTGCAGGGTATCGATAAGCTCTGTAAATGCTGTTGCATTTGTCACGGTCCTCGATTATATAATAAATACACACGGGCCGAGGCGACCTTTTACTCCTAACACAGCAATGTTCTTTAGAACCACCTGGGCACCAAGTCTCACGATCTCTCTGTGATGGGTCAGCACGCGTCTATTAACAGCCAGAAAACAGCCACGAAGGAACGCCTGTTCCAGTCACTCTTCCCTTGGCCACACAGAGCTTCCTGTCCGTGCCCCCAAGCCGGCCTCCCGCCGTGCACCTCCCATCTCGCCCCTTCCCTCGGCCTCTTCCACGCTCTGTCGCAGACAACGGTGCCATGAAAAAGCAGTCGACACGTCTTACATAGTGTTTTGAAACGGAAAGCATATCCTTTTTTTGCCTTCTTAATCAAGATTTTACATTTCTGAGAAAGTTATTATTCGTTCACGTAACAGACAGAGTTTATATTTAACGGCCTTCAATTTCAGGCACTATGTAGCAATCGTTACTCGTTTCAATGCTGAGGAGAACAGTTCATGGTCGAAGGCAGTGCAAAGCTCTCTCACATTAGTGGCATCACACGAGCAGACGAGAAAGGCCAGGCAGGGCAGTGTCAGGCCAGCGTGATGGTCTGTGTCACGGCGGCACTCAGAGGACACCGCTCTAGGTTCTCTCTTACCCTGCGGTCAGGGGAAGGCTTGTATGTCCTTCACGGCCTTCATCACAGGAGCTCACTGGCTTCCTTTCCGTGGTCTTCCCCAACATGCGGGCGCCGCACCGGGAAGAGCAGGAAAACCCCCTGCTCCCATGCGGCTGGCCCGCAGGGAAGCCCAGCACCACCACCTTTGGCTGCCACTCTGAACAGCCGCGTGGACGTGAGCAGTGCCATTTCTGCCGCCTTCTGAGCACTGAGTCGACAGCTGGCCCTGGTAAAATACCAACACCAGAGCTGGGAGACACTGGTGACAGCAGAACACCCCGAAATGTGATTAAGTCCCAGCACATACAAAACACAACCGCCACAAACCAACAGGGACGTCAATGCCGAGCATTCATGAAATGGGCAGGTGAAATTTCACAACAATCAGAGGCAAGTTCCGAGACACAGCAACAAAGATGCTTCGATGCGTAGTCCAGCATTTAAACCCAACGACAGTTTTCCTTAAAGACACCCCACGCAGCTCACCGCCGAGCCCCCGCTCGGGAAAGCATGCACCGCCGGCCCTTCCTTCTTGGTGCATGTGGACTCCTGGGCGCGCGCCCGGCCCAGGGACTAACGCATGAGATAGCACACCTCGGGTGCGTGTCACTGGACAGTAAGGACACGGTGGTGCGTGCTGACGTTCCTGACAAGGTGGGAACGGGCTCTTCTCGGGCGCTGCTCCGACTGCAGGCATGAAGGAAGGCTTACGTCTGCTTTGAGACGGACGACTCGAGACAAGTATGCGAAAAGCTCAGCGCGCGCCCCACAGCACGGCTTTGACCACGCGACACAAACACCCGCAGGTGACTCCAATCGCCCAGGGCGACGTGTCCCCTGCACGGTCACGAAGCGGGTGAACTGGCGACGACAGCCCACCAGCACCCCTCGAGCGCCGCCCTGGCCTCTCGGCACACGGGCGCGCAGCAGTGGGCTCTGGCCGCTTCCACGCCCGCCAGCCGCCGGCCCTTCCTGACGGGAGGTGCCGCGCACTGAGGGCACCGCGGCAACACTGCCTGCAGACGTGCCGTCTCAAAGGGAAAGCCTTCTTGCCGAGCGGAGGACAGACTCACTCCCAGAACCAGCTCCACGTACGACTCCCCCGCCGACAGCATGCACGATGTATAGAGGGTGTGTGTAAAAGGCACTGCAGAGCGATGTGACAGCCCCTTTATCTTCAGAGGAATACTCACCCCTCGCAGGTGCAGTGAATTTCGCTAAAGGATGACAGAATTTCACCGAGACACCTTGTAGGTTTCTAACTCTAAGGAACAGAGTAAGAGTTTTACACACACTCGACACAGCGCTGACACTGGGGACGAAGACGCTCCGCCTGCAGCAACAGGGAACGCAGCCCCGCCCCTTCCTCTGCACGACCCGGCTCCCTGCGGTAAGGACGCCGGAGCACAGGGAGCGTGCGACTGCGGGGGTCCTCCCACGCCCTCCCTCTCGCACGAGGGTCTGGGTAAGGTTCGAAGGCGGCAGACCCTTGCTGCCCTCTCCGCTGTGCGAACACCCGAACACAGATCAAGCAGGAGAATGCCAGGGTTGTCAAAGAAATACCCGAGACAAACTGGAAAAGAACATCTACCACAAAAAGCCACAGAGCAGAGTTAATTCCATTTCTAATTCCATTTCATTTCCAAATACAATGTTTCACATCAACTTTTGCTTTGATGTGGCAAGACACACACATAGTGGCTGATGTGGCAGCCGGGCTGCTATCTGGCGGCAGGTTCAAATGAGAACAAATAAACAAAGACCGCCGAGTTCATCCTGTCAGAACGCCACAGGAGCTCCTTAGAAGCACAGGTCAAAACTTGCTCCTGTTTGAATCCCATGAGGTTATCACAGTGCCTAACACATAGTGAGTACTTAGTAAATATTTGTGGACTTGAATTGTGAACTAGCCGACTGGATAATTACCAAAGCATACCATTTATACACCTCTCTTTAGAAACTGGAGAAAAACTCAGCACTGATTCCAAGAAGCTGAGAATAGAAGGCCACGCAGCTCGGACCTCCCTTCCTCGGGCCTTGGGCAGGAGCTCTGTGATGCACTCTCCCCGCCCCTGCCCCTGCCGCTGTCCACTGGGAGGTGATGCAGAAGGAAAGCAGCCCGGAGAAGGGAAAGGAAGGAGCGTCAGGAGGCATGGAAAATCCCAACCAGCAGAGCGGCCTCTCAGGGGACAAAACAGAGCTAACTGAACTCATCCATTGTCCGCTGAGACCAGGTGTCAGTCGGAATACTCTCTGCTTCCAAACAAAGCACCTTTAAGATATTCGCAAACTTGGAAGAGGACGTGGCTTTTCTAAAAAAAAAAAAAGCCCAAGAAACAAACTGCAGGCTCTCCCCGGGGAGCTTCCACCAGGATGCGTGCAGAAGGCCAGGCACTGGGGGCACCGGGGGCGCGGGTGCCGCAGAGACGGCACGCAAACCGCACAGGACGTGGCTTCCATGCCGGTGGGAGGACAGGTGACTGCGAGCGTCACGGCTTCGGGGGCTGCACAGCACACGTTCTCGACGGCGCGGTTGGTTCTAAACTGTGCCCGATAAGCGTGGACCTGCATGTTTTACATTCTAGGTTTTACGCATCGACCACTTGCATCAGAAGCACCTGCCACGGAGCCGGGCTGCCCAGACACGTGGCTGAGGGCCCGCCATGCAGCGTGTCCCCCAGGCGCCCCCTCTGTAACCTGGTGACGACACCCCCCTGCCAGGGACGGTGGCTATGTAGATGCATGTTACGAATGTCACCTGCACGTACAAGAAGTCAAAATCAGCAAAAATTACCAACTGCATGTAAAATGTCCATTTCCTAGATCACCAACAAAAAATGTTTTTTCTTAAAGTATTTTTAGCTCAAATAGCACATAAGTGAGAAGACATAACGTCAGCGTGTCCTCCTCCACTTTTTATACTGTTTTAGGTGAAACCGACATCAGGTAGAACCAGCCATTTTAAAGGGAACTAATTCCAGGGCATCGGCCCCCTCCTGTGTCACACAGCTACCCCCTCGAGTCTGAGACACGTTCCCGCCCGAGGGACCCCCACCCGGCCCCTGCGCCCCCAGGCCACAGCAGCCACAACCCGCGTGGCAGGCGTCTGTAAGGGAAGCCACACGGTGTGCGACCGCTGCGCCTGCCCCCTCCCACCCAGCACAGCCCAGCGTTTTCCAGTCCATCCACATCACCCCTCCCTTCCATCAAGTTCATGGTTGAACGCCACGCCAACAAGTACGAACGGACCACAGTTCTGTTTAGCCGGTCGTTCGCGGGTGGACACTGGGGTGTTACCAACTTCGAGCAACGGTAAACAGTGCTGCAGAGAACACGGCTGCGTGTGCGTTCGCTTGCATCCCTGTTTCCAATCCTAAGTTCATCTGAGAATGCCTTAATTTCCCCTTCACTTTTCTATCATTGTTTGTTTTTCCTCATTCAAGGACATGTTTTCACTGCTTTTAGAGAGAGGAAGGGAGAGAGAAACACTGATGAGATGTCTCCCATAGGTATCTGAACCGGTGTGATGTGCGGCCAGACTGGGGCTCGAAAGCGCAAACTGTGTACGTGCCCTGACCAGGAATCGAACCCACAGCCTTCATTTACATGACAACACCACACGGACCAGCACTTGAAACACAATTTAACTGGCTCCAGAATTCTTGACAGACTGCTTTTTCTTTTACCATTTTTAAATACTACTGTGATTCTCCTGCTGATTTCTCACCTTTTTTAAAAAATATTTTATTTATTTACTTTTACAGAGAGGGGAAGGGAGGGAGAAAGGAGAGAAACATCAATATGTGGTCGCCTCCTGAGCGCCCCCTACTGGGGGGCCCAGCCTACAACCCAGGCACGTGCCCTGACTGGGACTTGAATCAGCGACCCCTTGGTTTGTAGGCCGGTGCTCCAGCCACTGAGCCACACCAGCCGGGGCTGATTTCTTACCTTCTTACTTCAGACCCCTCCCATGGGCCAAGGGGCTGCTCTCGGGGCCCCGGGGTTCCAACCCCGCCCGACTGCAGCCTGCCCCCGGGCGGGGCTCTGTGTGGTACCTCTCTGGGGGTCAGCAAACGTCCTGAACCTGCAGAGCCATGGCCTCTGTCAAGTGTGGGAGCTCACGGTCGTTGCTCCTCCCAATCGCCCCTGCCCTTTCTCTCCCCCCTGCTCCAGGGACCCCAGCTGGTGAGCACTGCACACGCGCCGCCATCCCACGAGTCTGCTCAGATCTGCAGGGTCCCGCAGAAGCCACGCTGTGGTGCACGGTTGGGTGGGTGCACGGATGTCTCTCGCCACATGGACGGCACTTTGAACGTGTCACCTAGAATGTCGTGTGCTGTGCCTGAATGTCACGTTGTCGTGTGACAGAATCACATGGTTGTGATCTTGCAGCGAAAGACTCTTGTGTAGTAAGACGGGGGCATTATTTGTGCCGGACCCTGTATGCACTTTTCTAATTCTTCCTTCCGCTCCTCAGACCGGATGTTTCATGGGACCCAGGGTCAAGTTCACTGAAAGTTTCTTCCGCCTGCTCTAATCTGCTACTGGAGCTCACTGCGATTTTTTTCCTTTAATCTACTGTACTTTTCATCTCCCGACCTTTCCAGCGCTCTCTTCCAATAATCTCGACACCTTTGTTGGCACCGTCTGTTCACACGTCGCTCTCCTGCCATCTGCCAGCACACATGTCCTCCGGCCCCTCGAGCGGCTCTGAGGCGGCCAATGGCGCCCTGGCCCAGCGAGTCCTCAGCACGTCTTCCGTGAAGGGGCCACCCTCTGTCCCTCGGCACAGGCGGCAGCCGTACGTCCAGTGACTTCTCTGGACTCGTTTGGTAAAGCGTGTGTTCTCTGAACGAGATTTCCTTACATGTGAGAGAAGGGGGGGGGATGAGGAAGAGAGAAGGAAGGAAGGGGGGGAGGGCTCTGTGCTGAGGGCACCAGTCCCCGCCGGGCTGCCCACGGTCGGCCTCAGCCGGCACCTTTGCCCGCACGGGGCCCAGGGACTGGCTGGAGGCAAAGGCCCTCCTCAGGTCTTTTCTGAGCAGGCGTCCAGGTCCAGCCTCGAAAGGGGTCTCAAAATGCCCCCGTAGGCGTGGGCACTGGCGGCACACGCCCTAACTGTCCAGAGAGCACCTTTCCCCAGCTACTCTGCCTGCCACTCCGCACTGCTGCCTGCCTCCACTGCTGCTTTCGCTCCAGGTGCCAGAGCCTCACCAAGGCTTGCGAAATGCCTCCTGCCTTTTGGCTTTTCTGCCTTGTGTGAGTTCCAAGCAGTTAAAAAAAAAGACCAGCGTCTTGCACCTGTCCCTCAAGCAGCCCTCAGACAGGTCGGACAGACAGACATGAGCCTCATGAGTAAGGGCTGCTTCGCTCGCTTCCCCACCAGGCACCGAGCCCCAGACTGGGAATGTGGGCACTGGGGGGGTGGGGGGAGCAGGGGACAAGGGCAAGCACTGCACGGAGAGGCTGTCCAACCCCTTCCCGGTCGCCTTTTCCTGCAGTCAATGACCCCATGGGCGCTGCAAACCTCCGACTGTTTCCAGGGCTCGATGAAGCCCGTTCTCACAGCGTCTGCCTGGCTGGCTGCCGTTCTGAGGCAGCGGAGCTGCACACCTGCCACGCTCGCCGAGTCGCCTCGCCGTTCATTTCTGAATGACGTCGCTGATGCACAGAAACAGATTCCGCTCTTCCCGAACCCCACAGCTAGCACAATTGTTAACATAAGCCAGGATCTACACTGTATTCTGAAAAACACAACCAAAGCTACACCTCATTTACCTGCCCATTCTGGGGATTCTTCTCCCCAAAATGAACCCTCTTTTTCACAGCACACCACCCCTCCACCATGCCACTGCCTAGAGGGCCGAAGGTTTCTCATAACCAATTCTTTCAGTCCAGTCGAGAGTGATCTTTTCAACAAATGGTACCAGGACAACGTAACAGTCGCATGCAAAAGAATGTGGACTCACCACAGGCAAAATATGAAATTAAGGAACATAACAGACCTCAGTGTAGGCACTAACGCTGGACAGCTCCTAAAAGAAGACAGAAATAAACTTTTGTAACCTTGGGTTGGCAAGTTAATTCCAGATACAACTCCAAAAGCACAAGCAACAAAAACAAAGAAAGGTGAGCTAAACTTCGCTAAAAACTTTTGTGACCAGAGGGCACCACTAAGAAAGAGAAGCTGCAACCTACAGCACAAAATGTTTCCAAATCGCGCACCTGGCAAGAGACTTAAATACAGAACATGCAAAGAACCTGTAAAACTCAACCATTAAAAGACAGACAACCCAGGTAAAAAGCAGGCAAAGAACCTGAACAGACACGTCTCTGAAGAAGATCCGCAACTGGCCAAGAAGCTCACCACGGTCAGTCATCAGAAAGACTCGAACTGAGACCCCAGGGGGGCCCACGTCCCACCCACTAGCATGGTTATCACCGGGAGACAGGCAGCAGCGAGTGCTGGCAAGGGCGCCGGGAACCAGTGAGCGTGCAGAATGGCGCGGCCGACTAAGAAAACAGTTCAGCAGCTCACCAAAACCAGTTATGACATAATCTAGCGATTTCACCCCTAACACTATAAGAAAACAAGTGAAAACGGGGGTCACAGAAACTCATACACGAATATTCACACCAGCACTGCTGACAACAGCCTACCAGTGGGAATAGCCCAAAGGCCCGTCGCGGAGGAACAGGCTGACGACGTGCCGTCTGTCGCACGTGACCGTATTTGGCCACGACAAGAAGTCAAGTCTCTAGCACCGCGACCACGTGGGTCAACCCTGCAAAGACCCCGCCCAGTGAAGGAAGCCAGCGACGGCAGGCCGCGCGTCCGCGTCGCACGCCCAGGGGCACGGCGTGCGCTGGAGGGCGCACCACAGGTCAGTGGCTGCCGGAGGCGGGAGTTCGGTTGGGAGGGAGGAGAGTGGGGCTGCCTGTCCGTGCGGCTGTCCGTTCTCCCCAGAGTGCGGAATGTGCTCTGAATTACGCTGGCGACGGTCTCCTCGCTCTGCAAATGCACCAAACACCACGACCCGCACGGCGGCATGAAACACACCCCAATGAAGCACAAAAGGAACCGCTCCGGCAGGACCACTTCAAGCATGGGAGCACAGTGCAGACGTCTGCAAACGGCAGGCGAGGAGCGTGCCCCGCCCACCCTCGTCTCAGTCTCAGACTCCAGGGCCGCGCCCCGTGGCCCAGCCCGCAGCAGCACCGCCCTCCGGCCCCCATCCATCGCCCGCCCGGCCTGTCCCCCGCGCTGCTCAGTGCCCGTCTGTAAGAGCTCCACTGTTCTCGTCCTAAAGCAGCTCCCGGTCTCTGCTGGGACCGGAAACCACAGCAACCAGCTCCTCACGAGCACAGGTTAAGCCAAGGTGAGGCCCTGAGCGAGGGACAAGGGGCAGCGGGCACGCGCCAGGTACCACTTGCGGTCTGACGTCGTGGAGGTGGCTCAGGGTCCTTCCCTCGAGCACAGCCACAGACCTGGCTGTTGGACCCGCACGGCGGTGCTTAAAGCGCAGCGCGGAGAGACTGGATCAGTGACATCCCACTTCACGGAGAATGTGCACACAGCAGGGCGTTCACCAAGTACACGGACGGGGCAGGGCGCATCAGGAGCTCATGGATCCATGTGTGCACGTGTGTGCATGCAGTCACACGCGTGCGTCCACGAATCGAGAGAATGAATGAAAATCCACCGAGAGTGAACCGCTGCGCTCCGTGAGAAACCAGCTAGACACCCCCCGCAGCCGCACCGCGCCACGGTCGACGAGGACACGCGTCCTTCCTCTGTGCTGGCTCTGACACGGCGCTCACAGCGCACCAGCGACACACCGGACCGAGCGCGCCTCGCTCACCTCTCACGGTGAGCTTGCTGTACAGCTGCGAATTCACTTCCTTGTCTCGCCGAAAGCGCCGGAGTTCATCGATCGCTTCCCTCGTGATGGTGACGGCCAAGACAAACCCCTGTAAAACAGAACCAGATACGGTGCTCCGGACAGCTGGACCACGGACACAAGAGAACACCCTCTTACCGTCAGTCCCACTCTCCCCCCTCACCGTGCAGCGGACCCCCGAGCAGCACGGGGCGGCCTGTGCGGGGCTGCTCTGCAAGCCTTCCCGTAAACCCCCGTGTGGGGCCGAGGGCACGCTGCGCCTACACCACGGTAGGGGGGACCCGAGCACCGTGCGCTTGGGAACTGCGGGGGCCCCGCAGTTCCGGGGGAGTCAGGAGTCACGCACAGACTTCTGGCTGACTGTGTGGGGACCAAACCCCAGGCTGTTGTGGGCCCAGCTGCATGTCACCTCTAAAACAGGAAATGGACGGAAACAAAGACCCCCCCAAAAAAGTAACAGTGAACCACCACAGAAGGAATGTGAGACAGTGACAGATTTACGATTCTTACCACCCCACAAAAATTTTAAAATTCACATCATCCATGTACTTCAAGCTCATTATCAGAAGTATCCAGTGGCCCGAGGAAAACACAGCCCTCAGTGAGCTCCCTGACACCCGCTGCGGACCAGGCACGCGTGCCGACGTCGAACGAGCGAAGGCTGACAGGAGGACGGCACCGCCACCCTGCCCCCCACCCCAACGGAGCGGAAGCACCCGGGACCCCACGGCCCCCCCCCCCGCCTCCCGCACACGTGCAGCAGCATGCGGCGGCCCCAGCGAGCCCCGCCGGGCCCCTGCCTCCTCTCATTTCCTCAGGTGAAAGCCTGAACGCAGCTTTCATGTGCCTGTCACGTGTCACCAACCGTCACACCGCTGCCGTGTGGCTGATGTCCTCCTTTCTCAGGGGCCACGTCGCATCTCCAGGGACGTGCACACGTGCGTGGGGAGGCCGGCCCTGCCCACGAGGCACAGAGCCTGTCCCCGCAGCCGGGCGCCAGGCTGCTCTGAACGACACCGGCCGGCGTCCGCGGAATGGACGATCACCTTCCATTCTGGTTTTTTCCATACCAACTGGCTACCCACAGCAGACCACCGGCAACCACGTCTGGTCCTCACTGATGCGCACCCTTCAGTGCACCGGCCCGAGTGCTGCGTGGGGCGCCGGACGCAGCCACCTGCCACCAGCCCGGCACGGCCCGCACATGCTCAGACTCTGGCTCCAAAGGCAGCCAGCGCCCGAGGAAACCTGCCCCCTCCCCCTGCACGGCCCCTCCCCTGAAGCTGTGCCCTCTCTCGCCCGGTGGGCCCTTCCAAACAGCACTGCTGATCTGCCCCAAAGGAACAGGTGAGAGGACGCAGTACCTTCTCCCAGGTGCAAGGAAGAAAGAAGACATATGGTTGTCTACATAAACTAAAAACTAAAAAGTAACAAAAACTGTCAGCAAATAGCACTAAACTAGCAAGACAGTGTGTTTCAAGTGGGAATATCCGTAAGCATTCTTTGCCTTTCAAACACGTGTCACCCTGAGCTGTCAGCCAGGAGCTGTCTGGACTTCACTGAGACGCTTGAGGACTGACACGTCAGCCAAAGGCGAAACCTGCCATCTCTCGGGACGTCACGGACCCCACACGTCGTCCCCAGCAGCTCAGTGGGCCCAGGAGACAGCCAGGGGAGGAGCGGGGCTGGGGACAGGCCTGCTGTCCCAGGAGGGTGCCCTGCCCGCTGCCAGCAGGGGGGCTCTGAGACTTCTTCCCCCGTCCCCGCGGTCGCCACCAAGCCGAGTGCACAGCTAGGGGCTTCAAAGGCTCTCAGCGTGAGGACTCCCTAACGTTTTTTAACCAAGGTTCAATAATATACAGCGACAGTATCAGGTTTTCAAAAGTCTGGTTAATTTATCTATTATCCAGTTCAACTCTTAAGGATATCCTAGCCCTGGCTGGTGGGGCTCAGTGGATTGAGCACGGGCCTGGGAGCCAAAGGGTTGCCGGTTCGATCCCCAGCCAGAACACAGGCCTGGGCTGTGGGCTGGGTCCTGGGGTGCGCGAGAGGCAATTGCACACTGATGTTTCTCTCCCTCTTTCTCCTTCTCTTACCCTCTGTCTAAAAGTAAATAAACAAAATCTTTAAAAAGCCCTATATCCTAAACATTTAGTAATGAACTTGGTTTCGAAAGTCTTCTCTTACCAGAGGGGCCCAGTAGGTGTAGAGATAGCCTATTTTCAGTGCTGGCACGAACTGGGAGCAGGAGACAACCAGGAAATAGAGATTCAAGAAGAACTTGAATTGTTCATATAAAACCTAAGGAGGAAAAGAAAAAATTAACAGTCTCTCCAAGGAAAATCTGTAATACCTCATTACACAGTCAAATCAGCATAATACCTAATAAAACTGCATTTCCATGAAACAGTAAACGTGCCTTGAGTCTGAATCCATGTAACAGTTTTGACATTAGCTTTCTAAAAGGTGAATCATATATGAAGAAAGGTAATATTACCCCCAACCTGTATTTGAAACAAAACTGGTAAGAAGACCATCAGAACGTTCAACGGTGCTGAGAGCACCCTTGAAACGCTTCTGACTCTCCTGTGTCTGACCGCCCCGCGCCTGACCCGTGCCCGACCCGCTTCCGTACCCTGAACCATCAGACATGCAGACAAGCAGGCGGCCCGGCCTCCCCAAGGCTGAGCCGTCGGTGAGGACACATGTGCGAATGTGCGTCTTGAGACCAACTCAGAAAACACACACTGTGATGGAAAAGTCATGCTATCCTTGTACTTATGAAAAGGTAAAAAATAAAATGCGGCAGCCGTATTTTCTGACTGTGGACACCTGGGTCGCTTTACAGAGACTGAGTGAATAAGCAACGTGTACACAGCTGTGATTTTCCTACAGAACTGCCTTAATCGCCTCGAAGGACGCACTTCACTCGAAGTGCAGGAAATGATAAACTATAGAGACATGTAAGTTACAGACCAATTTTCAGGAAGACAGCTGCCTACACATTCTTTACAGTCCCCTGATACTTGGTCTTCAACAATAATGTGAAATATAAAATAAATATCATCACCAATAAAATGCTAGAAATGGAAATCCTGTAACTTTTTGTTTTTGCTTAATTCAAACAGAATTATTTTTAAGGTAGATAAACAAGATTTAGTATATTACCAGACTTCTATTTGCAAATTTTCAAATTAACAGATTTAAACTGAAATTCAAGTGGAACAGAACTCATGTGGGCAGATGAGAATGGTTCACGCAGCAACTCCAACGAAACTCATCACAGACTCGAGCCTGCAGACCCCACCCTCGGACGCCCGCGCTCACGCCCCTTGGAAGGCCCGGGAGCTTCTGCAGAGCAGGGCCCCGGGCTGAGCGCTGGCTGGGGATCTGGGGTCGGGAGCCCCGGCCTGTGCAGAGCGGAGGCGCCTGCGTCATCCCGTAGCCGTGCGTGCAACCGGAAAATCAGCCCCACTGACAGCCCGTCTGCGTGCGTCCTCGGGTCCAACTGCCGCCGTTGGATACGTTTGGAATCATTTCATAAATTAATCCCAGCAGGACAGAGAGCCCTCTTTCTCCTCAGTGATTTCTTTAAAATCTCAGTTAGCATAAATTATACCTATTAGCAATTCAGAAATTGCCATTCACACTAAAAACGGAATAGAATTCCTACTGTGCAATTACCAAATGTTTCTAAAATACTACGTTTTAGATGAAAAGACTAATTTAAGAGACAACCTAAGAAAGAATCGCTCACACAGTAGCAGTGTGCGGACCACCCACAGGTGCTCGGGGGCAGCCGTCCGGGCGGCCGCGCCGGTCTGCGGGGGGCGGCAGGAAGCAGCACCGCCAGCTCTGAACCCCTGTCATCGATACTTTACTGTCCGCTGAAGGGATGGGGGCCCTTTGGGGGACTGTGCCGGGCTTGGCCAATCCACAGAACTTAGCAGCAGACCGAGAGACGACAGCTCACCACAGGCGAGCGTGCTGCTCCGCCCGAAGGACACTTCGCACGTCACTGTCCCGACAGAAGGTCCATCTCCGAACTGGAGACACGGGTCTGTGTGTCTCAATGAAGGACTTGCCCGCTACCGAACGGGCGGGTGGGGGGCAGTCGGTGCCCATGGGAAGTCGGCGTGGCAATACGAACGGCACACGAAGGACAAAGCAACCTTCACGTCACACAGCGAAGGGACTTTCTGGCAAAACAACACAGGAGCAAACACCTAGCACATGCCAGAAACTTCGATATGGAAATATAATCAGTACCAACTTCCCTTTGACTTTAGAAAGATAAATAAATCCGTCACTAAGTAAGGAATGATGCACCAAAACCAAAAATTGTACAACTATTTAGTACTGTAAACACACACTCACTCGGTATCGTGATTTAACAAAAACATAATAAAATATTTATACTAACTTAAAATTAGGATAATACCTATTTAAAGAGAACTGGTGTTATAACAATATGACAAGGCGCAGAATTTATAACGTGAGGAAGAAAAGCTGGTCATAAACACTAACAAACATTCTGTTCCTGAGTCCTGTATTTGAGGAAACTGTGTTACCGCAACTGTGAAGTCCCCAGGCAGGCTCTCGACGCTGTGTTCCCCGTTTCCCTCCAAATCTCCAGCTAATCAACACTTACACTTATGTTCTGATCATTTTACTTAGCTCCATTTGATTAATTCTACAGTAACATAAATACGATCTTTACCTAGAACCGAAAGCAATAATCAAAATGTAAATTTTCTTCAGTTGAATTCTGTGATATGTCTACTAAAAATGCATATGAATTGCTTAACAGTAATTTAAACATTGTTGCAAAGGAAAGAGGACACAGTTAACAAGGGAAAAAATTAAAAATGAAGAACGAAAGCAAAGGTAGAGGGCAGTCTCTGGCAGACAGCCGTCGTCAAGAAGGTCAGTCTCACCCCAGGCACAAAGGTAAAGACGTTGTACTTCTGGTTTTTGATGGAGTTTCTGGGGTGTTTCTCTTCGCACTTCTCGGGGTGCCCGAGCCACACGGTGCGCGCTTTCAGCTCTCTCTTTCGCCGACAGACGTTCATCAGCCAATCGCAGCAGCTGCACGGAGTGAAAGACAGACACTGTATGTGCTCTTGACGCTGATCCCACGCACTTCCAGCCCACGGCGACGGCGCCTCTCGCGCTGGCTGCAGGGGTCCCCCAGGCCAGGCCAGGCCAGGCGCCCCAAATCTCACCTGATGGGAGATACTGAACCCGAGGGAGCGACCTTCCCTGAGCAGACCCGTCTCGGGAAACAAAACTACTGACCTTCCGGAGCAGCTGGGGCTTCTCGCGCGGAGGCAAGGCCCGCTCCGGAGCAGCGGCTCCCGGGGCTCCCCTCGGTGACACAATGTGACCCGCCCCCCACTAATCACTGTTCTCCTGTCCTAGAAGATGGCAATTCTAGCAGCTTCCGTATCAGAGGGGTGCTGAGGGCGTGCTCTGGCAGTGAGCCCTGAAACTTAGGGAGGTGGCCCCGGCACCGTCTCTCAGGCCGGAGGCTGCGTCGGCGGGGCCAGGTCTGCGCCACCTCGGCACCAGCAGGGGCACCAGCAGGGGCACCAGCAGGAGCGAAGGCGCGGGCCCCACCCTCTGACTCTGTGAGTGACAGCGGAGGCCTAACACACACATCCCACAGGCAGTTAACGTTTTCCTGTAACCCTGCATGCCGCAGACTGAGATGCCTAGACTTCCGAGACACAAATAAATTATTCACAGTGCTAGGCTACTGGTAACTGTTAACCCGTGAAAGTGGTATTTCTGATTACTGCCTTATGTAAAGACAGAACCAAGCAGTGGTTGGAGAGCCACAGCCAAACCGCACGCGAACCCACAGGCCGCTGTGGCAAAGGTCCAGCCCCCCCCTCGGAACGGCCGCGGGCCCGTGAGCCGTCCGGTACAACCAGGGCAGGACGGCGACTT
The DNA here is from genome assembly GCA_004027475.1 of Anoura caudifer. Lineage (NCBI taxonomy): Eukaryota > Metazoa > Chordata > Mammalia > Chiroptera > Phyllostomidae > Anoura > Anoura caudifer. The sequence goes on from PVKU01000077.1 coordinate 497,002, forward strand.
CAGTGCTGGGAGTAAAGGGCACGGAGCCCCAGGTGGAATCCTCGCAGCCGCCACCGTGGAACCTGTCCTGGTGGCAGAGCAAAGGGGAGCAGAATCCGGGCAGAGCAGCATGAGACCAACGTGTGGCCGGGCACCGATCAACGAGGGGGCAGTGCAGAACCAGGAAGTTTAGGTGACGGCACTCCTACACAGCTACAAAGATGCCTTCCCGTTCATGTGTAAATCACCTTACAAAAATCGAGCCTGAATCCAACAGCGCACAAGTTACCCTTTTCCGTGAAAGGTTTTAGGGTCAGTGGCTTGTCACCAGTGCCTCCAGCACCGAGGTGGGGCTCTAATGCGAAGCAGAGCATCTTCCCAGACTCTGTCCTCTAAACCTTCAATCAGCCACAGCTCACCGGCTCCCCAAAGGGGCAGCCAACCTCCAAACCTCTGAACCATTAGGCAATTCCTACATCCACCAGGTCCCTTTGGTTCCAAGCCAAAGGCAGCACAGCACTCAGGCCTCGTGGAAAAACTGCACTTTCCTGTGCCCAGGCTTCCACACCCACACGTGGGGCACGCCCACCACCCGTGCAGGGCCGGTCAGAACCCGGAACATGTCTCCTACATGACGCCCAGCCCCGAGCGCGGGGAAACACCAGCCAGACCTCGCTCTCCTGGGGACAAAGGAGTTTCTGGCAAGAGGGGAATGTGCATCTCGTGAGAAAGCCCCGCCTGCCCCAGAACCACACGTGCCCACGTGCTTCGGAGTCCCGCACCGGAAGGACAGCCAGAGTTTTACAAGACAGATGACAGAAAACAGAGTTTCGACATGCAGAGCTGGAATTTTGTGCCGGATCGTAAAAATGAGAAAGCCGTTCTTGAACCGTGAAGAAACGGGAGCCTCCGCATCACTCTCCGAGGAGTTCCGTGATCCTGCAGCAAGCTGAGTCCTCGCAGGCCCCGCAGACGGGGACCCACGGACACACTGGCTCCTCACCGCAGCGTCCGCCAGCCGGCCTCCCGGACGCCCACCCCTCCACCCACCCCTGCCAGCATCAGCGACGTCAGAGTTCACCGTGCCCGGTGCTCGGGGCGCTGGGAGGCGGCAGATGTTCAGGGTGGAAGCTCCGCAGGCGTGCGGAGAACGAGAGCCCTCGCTCCAAGCTGCCAACTGCACAGGCTGCTCCGGGGGACGGTCTCCGCCGAGCAGCACTTTCTCCGTGCCCCCGACACCTGCGGCCCCCCCCCCGGCCCCAGGGCCACACAGACCGACCGGCGCTGCCCGGATGGCACGGTCGGCTTCTCCGCACCGTCTGTTTCATGAGACTGTGCACAAAGGTCTTGCGTGTTCTATCGCATGTTCAGTGTCTGCAACATAGGTGTTGCCGCTGCCAACACCTACATCCTTAAATATGTTCTTAACATTCTCCTCGAGAAAAGAAACACGTTACAAACAAACACCCCAAACCGGGCAACGTCCCATCGGTGCAAACGGAGCCCTGGGAAAGGCCGGGAGCGGTCACCCCGACAACGTCCTCCCACTGTGAAGAGACCGAAAGCACCGCGTGTCTGTAGCTCCTGGGGACTCGTGGGCAGCGTGCGTGAGCGCCACGCCGCCCCGTCAGAGTCCGCGCCCGTCACAGGAGCGGCCCGCGTCCCTACAGCGCGTGCCCGCCAGGACAAGGAGGGGACCCGCCCTGGGCTTGAATGTGCACCCACAGAGAACCCTCCTGGAACGCTGGCTACTTCCCCTGCAGAACGTTTTTTTCAAAGACACAGAAAGTTTTAAAATTTGTTTCACACGTCAGCAATTTCTAGGAGGACTAGTTAACCGTGAAATTCCTCCTTCATATGAAAAGCTTACACACACGTAAGAAAACCGAGAGCAGGGACCTCTGTGACTAGAGGCGGACGGGGCCCCGAGCCCACACCCTGCATGGCTTCACCTCCTGGCTCCCCACCTGCCGATCCCCGAGGGGTCCCCCGTCCCCAGGGGTCTCCGGAACGCAGTGTCAACACCGCTCCGAGAGCCAACCCAGAAATCGAAACAGGCGCCAAACACCTGGCTGCAAACTGCTAACAGGATGATGCGAAGGACAACGGACAGGACACCTTTCTGCAATCATTTTCGTTCCTTTCACGGGCAAAGGGAGGCAAGTTCACGATCGCAGTAAAGGCACCAACTGCAAACCTCGAGCAGCCGGAAGCCGGTGACCGTGGGGGCCTACGCGACACACTCCCCTCAGGGCATCAGGGCGCCGGTCAGCCCAAGCCCGTCCTGCCTGTCCCAGGGGCGGGCAGGGCAGTCCATGGCCCAGGGTCCCTGACGTACACTGTGCTTTCACGTGCCAAACTCTCAGGTCAACGGCGAACCGATTTAATACCCATCACACGCCACATCAGTTTATCTCAACCGCCAGCGACCTGGTTTAAAACACGAGCTCTCCTCCTCGCTTCCGTCCGGTTAAGCGAACGGAAGACGTGTGTGCTGAGTCGGGGCAGAGGGTCACCGGCGCAGAATGATGCTGAACGGGGACGGTGGCTCTGGCTGCCCGTGCCCCTCAGAGCGGCACCTCCTGCAGTGCAACAGGGGATGAGTGTGCTCGAGCAAAGCATCTTCCGCCTAGCGGGCCACGCACCTGGTGCACAGGGACGCCCACCCTCCGCAGAGCAGCCCAGGCAGCCCCCGCAGCCCGCGCCCTCGCCGCGTGGCCCTGGCCCGGGGCAGCGTGTGGTAGTCGCTCTCGTCGTTCTCGAAGCCCTCCTCGGACATCATGAGCGGCACCTCATCCAGGTGGGCGGACTCGTCCTCCAGCTGGTACCTGCTGAACGGGGAGAGCAGAGCAGAGGAGACTGAGTGAGGACGTGGCAGAAGCCTCCCTTTTCTTGGTGATATAAGTAAACTTGGACCACAGGCTCCGACCAGCCCACGAGAATTCAAAATGTGTACGAGGCTCACCTGCCAAGAGGACCGTCACCGAGCTGCGCTATATGAAGGGCACCCGAAAGGCACGGGAACCTCACTCCCAGCGCTCGGACCGCCGCCGCCAACAGCGAGGCGGGAGAACTGCAGAGAGCAGGCGCGTCCGCCCAGGGCACCTCCCCGCCCCGGCCCGACGGCGCCCACGCCCCCCAGGGCCGGCCCGCCCGCGGGCAGAGCAGCGCACGCAAGCAAGCGACCACCTCCGTGATCCGCGCACAGGCCTGAAGCAGGACAGGTGCCTCTGCCTCCGCCCCGTCCCACGGCCTCCCCACCAACAGCCAGCCGGGAACGAGCAGGCATACAGGCTGCGGTTGGGCTCAGAGCCCCACCTCGGCGCCACCGCGCCGCGCGCACGGTGAGGCTTGCAGCCTGGTCCACGGCGCTCCCCGGTCACCGCGCCGCTGCCAGCACAGCCGCCCTCCGGGCGGAACAATGAGTCTGACAGACAATGAGCAGGAGCAACGTGCGGCGGCAGCCTCGACTGCAGAGAGAAGCCTTTGAACTGGTGAGCAATTTGCCCCATTTCCAGAGCAATTTCCCTATTGTAGTGAGGATTTTACCTCAGTATTTGAAAACAATAAGATGATGAATAATGGATTTTTTTCAGAGACAGGATAAGCAGAGAATCTTAAGTGTCTTTGTTGCCTAGTGTCACACAAACTTGATTGGTTTGTCACTCAAGAAAAATCAACGTTTGCAGCAATTAAGTATAATTCTGGAAACATATTTTTAAAACGAGTAAAAACAATGCGAACAAAGACAACGAAATGGGTGACACCGAACCCAAGAGCCCTGCCGTCGGAGAAGGGAAGACAGCTATCTTGGCTGCCGCCGAAGGTCTGGGAAGACTGGGAGTCAGGCAACACTGAACAGCAGAAGGGGCGCTATTCACAGGCACCCGCGTACAAACAGGCCATGACAATAACCAGCGTCAACCCACGTTTTCATTTTAAGTGTAACAGCTTTATCGCCTCCATTTTGATAAGAGACATTTCTGAGAAGTAGACCGACACTTAGGGGAGGACTGCCTTTACAATATGCCAATGCTTAACCCGTCTTGAAGAAGAAGAAACACGTGCCCCTTTGCCTGCATGTCGGTGAAAGGGAAACCCACAGTGCCGCGGGGAAGCGAGTGTCTGCCTCCTCGCGTGCAGCCTCCAGGTGCCCCTGGGGCACGAGCCGTCCTCACCGAGGGAACCGGGCCGCCATCCGTCTGTCTGTCCCACGGCAGCGGCGGAGCCACGCAGGCCCGCGATGCAGGAGAGGCAAGGCAGGGGCTGCCTGGCCCTCGGCCACAAAGCCACACGGGGGACGAGGGTGTGCCCGCCCCTGCAGCTGAGGGGCTGCGGGACTGGCACGCAGAGGGGCCCTCTTCGGAAACACTTGGTAAGAAACTTCAGTGCCCATGTCTGGGCATAAGACACTGCACCCGCGTGCCACGCGACCCGAGACAACGGGACACCTAGTGCCCTGTCAACACCGGTCTGGGGATCCTGGGCCAGCGGCCTCCGTCCACGCGGCCCCACGGTCAGACACAGCGAACGAAGCGACACGTCTCCATTCCGGCAGCCTGGACACCGTCGCCCACTGGCTGAGCCACAGACACACTGTAAGGGAAGTGCTGAGCCCTGTGGCACGCGTCTCCGACTCCCCGGAACCCTGAGCCCGGGGCACCCCGGCCTGAGGGACCATCCCCTGGGGGAAGCTTCATCTGCACAACCGGTAAAATATTTCTAGATCCTCATCCTAGCTCTAAAAATTTTCAAGATCCAAAGAAAACTGTACACAGACACTCAGAGTGAGAAAACTAGCATTCAAAAATTTCTGTTGCCCCCACTGAGAAATATTGCAGAGAGACTCCGACATCAGCCGTCTGTTCTCAGCACGAGTCTCTCCAAACACTGGTGCTTAACCACTGCGGCTCTGCAGAGACCTCAGGGCAGGGCAGGGGGGCAGGGCGGGGCAGGAGGGGCACTCACAGGCCCTGGGAGACAAACCACACCCAGTGCCCCCCCCCGCCCCCCGCTCCCGGAAGATGTTCGAGGGACACGGGTACCAACGAAAGGGCAGAAACACGAACACGAGTGAACGGGCACCCTCCTCCCCCAGGCCGTCGCCAGCAGGCCAGAGGCAAGCTGGAGCTCTGTGGGAGGCGGCCTCCGGAAGCGGCTGCATCCCTAGTAGCCCGGCCCCTGGAAACCGGCGTGACATGGGCAGCCTCTCACCGACGTGATTACACTCACACGGGTGCTCACAGACACCCTCACCCTCCACAATAAAGAACACAGAGGATACCGAATGTTGAACATTTACTAAACCATTCTCAAGTCACACTGCAGTCTTCTGCTGGAAATCTTCATCAAACGCACACCCAGTGGTGAACACCTTTGCACACTGTGACGACTCGCCCGCACGGCACTTTAAATGCACGGCGTTCCTCGACTGGTGTGACAGGAAGGAGACGAAGATGGTTTCACTTGGGGAAAACCCGAGGGCCCCTGAAGCGCATCACCATGATCCCTGGGCGCAGCGCGCACCAGACCAGGCTTCCCGCGGCGGTGGCCGCAGAGGGTGGCCTCCAAAGCTGGTCCGCGTGGCGGAGGGGAACGGAGCGGGCAGAGCCGGCCCAGAGCTGCTTCTCCCACAGCCGCTTCGCTTCCAGCCGCCAACACGGACAGAAAGGCCTCGCGGTGCGAACCGGGGTCCCTGGAAGCACAAGACCACCCTGTGCGGGTCTGGCCAGCGATGCCCCACAGATGTGACAAAAACAAAGACCACTCTGACTCCCGCTTCCCAGTTTTAGTTCCCTTCTAACACACAGCACACGTTTCCCAAACGGTAACTATTTTAATCATCGTAACTGGTACACAAAACGCCACGCATCGTGGTTGCGAGGTCTGAAGTCAGTCACAAGCACACCTCGCCATGGCTCCTGCTGCCCTGCAAATTTCACCACAAGAAGAGAAGCCTGCAGGGGCGGCTGCGAGGGGCGGGCGTCCAGGGACGGAAGTGTCCCCACCGCTGACTGGTGATGGCCGGCCGCCCTCCCCTGCGAGCGCCCTGCGGCCCTGCACTTTCCAGGAAAGACTGTGGTGTGTGAACTGCGTCAAAAACTGGGAAGGAATGACTGAAGGAGTAAGACTTTAAAGTAAAAAGAGGAAAGAAAGAACAGAAGTCCACCACCCTCCCTTCCGGTTGCCGACCAGGTTGAGGGGACACCCCCCATCCCCCACGCAGCACCCCCCCCCCAGGAGGCAACAGGGGGCAGGGGGAGTGAGGAGAGGAGGAGGCATGCTCTGCTCCCACCTCATGGGTGCCACACTGCGCACCAGAGGCGGCAGCCCAGGGACAGCCAGGTCCCTCCAGCCAAGGACCAGGAGGGCAGCCCAGCAGGAAGGGCACTGAGACGCCCCTGCCCTCCCCAGCCAAGGGGGGAGGAAAGTACCTCCCTGACCCCCAGGTAGCAGCAGCACCAGGCAGCCCCTGAGGCTGTTGCAAAAGCGGGGGGAGGGGACTGAAAGTGACACGATGTTTTTCAAGTGCTGAAATAAAAGAACTGTCAACTCCAAAATGTCTATCTGCTGAAATTATCCTTCAGGAATAAAGGGGAAACGAGATATTCTCAGATGAAGAAAAATAAATAGAACTTGTTTCTGGCAGACCCACCTTAAAAGAATAGCTAAGAAATTGTTAAAACAGAATAGAAATAATAAAATAAAGAGTTCTGGGGAATCAGGAAATAAGGACAGAAAGAGCAAAAAATATGGGTCAATACAATAGGCTTCCCTTCTCTTGAATTTTATAGATTATGTTTGAAAGATGAAACAAAAATTATAACATTGTTATTTGGTTCTAACTGTATATAAGAGAACTATTTATGCACTTTTACATATGCAAAAGTTACATATACTTTAAAAAAAACTCTCACTCCAGGATACTCCCATCGATTTTAGAAAGGAAGAGAGAGAGGGACAGGGACATCAGTCAGTTCCCTGCCAAACACGGCCTGGTCTGGGGGTCGAACCCGCACCCCGGGACGTGCCCTGACGGGACAGAACCTAGAACCTTTTGGTTATGGGACAACGCTCCAACCAACTGAGCCTCCGCCAGGGCTACATACACTGTTACAAGATAATTACACGCCCAATAGGGAGCACTCAAGGGTGTAAAAAGGTAAGAATTCTACCCTTTACTCAAACTGACAAAATATTGGCACCGTTACACTGTGACAACTTGTGTATGTATGATACCTAGACACACCGCTAAATACCTACACAAAGAGACACACTGAAAAACACCACAGATAAATCAAAATGGAATGCCAAAAAAAAAAAAAAAAAGTTCCAGTAACCCACAAGAAGGCAGAGAAAAGAAAACAGAGAAACAAAAAAACACAGGCAACAAAGAGTAAAACGGCAAAGGAAGCCCTAATTTACCGATCATTACACCGGGTGTGAATGTCCCGAATGCAGCAAACATTGGCAGAGTGGATACAAAACATAAATCAACCGCACGCCAACTGAAAGAAATTCACTCTAAGATAAGGAGGTCACAAGTAAAAGGATGGAAAGTTGTATGCTAGGCAAACAGTCATCAAAAGAAAGCAGGAGTGGTTATAACAGTGTCAGAAAAAGCACACTTCGGAGCAAAAGCATGATGAGAGACAGACAGGGACATGACGTAACGACGAAGTGTCAGCCCGTCCGGGCGCAAAGAGACCTTGACCAAGTGTGCGCGCACCAGACGACAGCGCCGAACGGAGAGACAGACAAACGCACGGTCCCAACCGATCACCGCGAGCGACTCCACTGCCCAGCTCGGAGCCACCGACGGAAAGGCCAGACGGCCCACCAGCAACACAGAAGAACACAACGCCGCTCACCAGCAGGACCTGATCGGCACTTCAGAGCATGTCACCCGGCACCAACGCCACACACTCTCTCCTCGGGGGCCTTTGGGTTCTCACCAATGCAGACTGAACCTTCAGTCACAAGACTTACTGCACCAGATTTAAAACAAAATCACATGACCTGTGTCCACCAACTGCAAAGGACTCCCATTAGAAAAGATACCAGGAGGACCCACACTCTCCCACCAGTGGAGACAAAGTATCCAGGATCCCAGTGAAAACCGACGGTCACACCGAGACCCAGAACACACACTCACAGTGCAAGTAGGAAAAGACACCCCGACACCAAAGCCAAGGTGAACTCGGACACCGAACCTGTGTTACAACACTTCAAGCACAAAACATAATAATGCTTTGGCCATCAGTTATGCATTCTCTTGAAACAAACAGAAATTATAAAACAGAAAAGTAAACTAGTAAAAACCAAACATCACCAGGTGGACTACATCCCAGAGGAGCGACGTCAGAGGGCAGAGCGCGGGGACTTGAGAACGGACGGACAGAATGTGCACAGCGTGTACAACGCGGAGAAGAGAGACTGGAAATCGGAGCCCGAGGGAGCTAAGGGACACTGACGCAGGTCCCAGCTGCACGGCTCTGGGGTTCTGGAGGGCGAGAAGAGAGCGGGAGTGAAGGCGTGCGTAACGAAATGATGGCTGAGCGCTCCCTAAGTCCGGTGACACAAAAACTAGAGTCAAGAGGCTTCATGAACGCCAAACATCAGCCTAAAGGAGCCCACGCCAAGACACATCATAATCAAACTTCTGAAGAGTAAAGACAAATAAAAACCTTGCAGGCAGCACAAGGCGAGAGGAAGCGACCCCTGTGGGAGAATGACAGCCGACTTCCAGCTGGAGCCGTGAAGGATGGAGACAGTGAAGCGTGTTCTCAGGGGCTAAGAATCGCCAGCCAGGAGCCCTACACCCAGGACACTCTCCTTCGGGAACGAAATAAAGACATTCTAAGATAGATTTCAAGCTTGGCTAAAGGAAGTTCTTCCAGTGGGAAGGAAATCAGGAGCGCAAGCACCGTGGGGCACTGGGAAGGAAGGTAACAGGAAGAGCAAGGACAGGGGCCCATGCAAAGGGTTCACCATCACGAGCCTTCTAAGTGGCATGTGATGGTTCAAACAAGAGGCCTCAGCATGACCCGATACCCAGCGTAGCTGTAAGGTGTGCAGGGCGGAGGTGGGCACAGGGAATGAACGGAAGTCAGGTCTCCACGCCTGACTCCACCCAAGAAAGTGCTGACACCCGTCCCCCATGCTGGTGACTCCCCTGTACCTGGCAACGCCCAGAGCAAATGCTACAGAAACCGTACAGATACCTACTCTCAGAAACACTGCAGATGTCAAGGTAAGTTCAGGTGGCCCAAAGGGCGGCAAGCAGAGAAACGGGAATGAGAACCAGAAAAAATCAATCACAAACGAAACATAATAAAATGGCTCACCTACAATCTAACCTATCAATAAGAGGGGGGGACCCAAAACACCCCAGAATTATCTTCTGGAGGGCAGGCCCCGGTAGTACAGGCTCCCCCTGTTAGGTGAATGTTCTAGGATCCCATCCGTATCCATGGACCAGCTGGCGTTGTTGTAAGAGGCTGCATTCGGCTTCAGTAAAATTTTTTGGTTTTCTGAAGACTCTCTCGACATGCGCACCCATCTACACTCTGCTGAGTGTTCAGCAGTTTTTGACCCAAACACCAAGACCCCTGAGCCCCACCCTCTCTATTTACCAGATCTTGTCCCAAGCGACTTTTTTTTTGTTTCCCAGGATGAACCAAAATCCTCAAAGGGAAACACTTTGCTGATGTAGAACAGGTAAAACGAAAAACGTCAGAAGCACTAAAAGGCGTCGAAATGGACGAGCTCAGAAGGTGTTCTGCGCGGTGGAGAGAATGTCTTGTAGGTGCACCGCATCAAACGGAGAGGACTGTGAAGCTGACCAAAGTTTAAACTTGTAAGAATAAACCCACAGTTATTTAAATGAATAGATTCCAGGTTTGTGGGGTTCCCCCTCGTAATTACCTCAAATGTAAATAGTTGAAATGCACCAATCAAAAGACAGCGACCGATGGAGCGCACCGTGGAAAACACAATCTAGCCACAAACCCATTCAGATCCAACCAGGCAGGCAGCCTGAAGGCACCCGCCCGGCCACCGCAACCACACAGCAGGCAGGAGAGGCTACATCGGCATCGAGTAAAGCAGACTTCGGGGGGCTGCAGAGCAAGGAAAGTCACAGAGACAAGGAGGAACTTGGCACAACAGTAAGACACCCACCTGGAAGCCATAAGGGCCCTAAATGTGTACACAACCAACCACAGAGCCTGACAAATGGGACACACAGACGGACAGATCCAAGCTGTTCCGGAAACCTACACGCACACAGGTGGCATCTCGCCGGACAATGACCTCCAGAAACGGGCCACCTACACCATGAGGACGCCCACGCTCACCCAGGTGTTACCAGGGAGGAAGGCAGAAATGGTGCTTCCGGCCCAGCAGGGACCACGGGCAGCTTCCTAGGCTCTCCCCTCATCCTCAGCAACCCACGAGGAACCCCCAGCTTCCTGGGGGGAAACCAGGACTCGTGTCTCAATAAGGCGTCTGAGATCAAACGGCTGGTAAGTGGATGAGCCGAGATTCACTGCAGCGGACGCGGTAAGGGACGCTCCTCAACCAAAAGAGCAGCAAAATCTAAATCCCGGCTCCGGGGGCAGGCGTGGAAACCCGCGGTTTCCCCCTCTGTGTGTTGAAGGCTAACTGCCCCTACAATTCCTCGGGAATAAAACTTCGGTAACCATTGCCCAAAAGGCAGTATCTTCCCTTCTTATAAGTTTCCGTTTCAAATTACTCTGCCATTTATTAAGTCTATAGGATTCTTCTCTTAGGGTGTGAAATAAAGGAGTTAAAAACCAGAGTATGAGACTTTCACTTTAAGTCGAACGTCTGTTCGTTCTGCCTCTAACCGTGGCGCACCGAGCAAGGTCGCCCAAGTCTCCGTTTCCCCTTCCTAGAGGCAAGTCTACCGGGAGCGCTCCGTAAACGCTCCTCGTTGGAACAAGCGTGCTTCCTAAGCCGCGCGAACCGCCTCCACGTGCTCTCCCCGTGGGTGAAAACACGGGACTCGCCCTCGGTGAGCGAGCGAGCCGTCTCTGCCCGCGTCACAGTTTGAGTTTCGGACACTTGACAGTCCTCGTGACCAGCGCTCGGGGCTTCCCCCGCGCGTCGCCTCTGCGACCAGCTCCCCCGGATCGGAAGCAGCCACCGGTCCCGGTGGACCCGGGCACAGGGCCCCCGGGGTGGCGGGTGCAGGGCTGGGGCGGGCCCCGCCTGTCCCCAACACCGCCCCGGGGCCGCTGCGGGAGGACGGTGCCCTCGAAGTACAGGCGTAGCGCGCCCCACGCGCACTGCGTGGCCGGCGGCAGGCCCACTCGGGCAGGTCCCGCCCGGGAAAGCCGCACCTGGACGGGGCGGGAGGAGGGGCGGGCCGCCGTTACCTGCTGGGTCGCTCGGCCCCCGGCCCGGGCCCCGCCGCGCTGTAGTAGGCCGCGCGTTTGCGGTTGGCCACGGCCACGCCGCGCACCGGGTGCAGCGGGATCTGGTCCGCCATGTTCGGGCCACCGCCTCCCCGCCCCTTCTCGCCCCGCTCCACTCGCCGCTTTTCCCGCCCTCGCCCCTCAGCTCCCGCCCGGTTGAGGCTCCGCCCGCGGACCCTGCCCGGCCGTCCGCGGGTCGGCGACAGATGACGTCGCCGCGTGTCGGGGACCGATGACCACAGCGCGCAAGGGGGCGGGAGGGGCGGTACCCGAGGCTCCGCCCACTGCTCCTCGGGGCACGGTGACGTCACCGTGCGGCGATGGGGGGGAGTGGAGGCGGTGTGCGTAGGATGCGCACGCGCCGTGCGCCGGCCTCCGTGAAGCGCGTGCTGGGCGAGGGCGCGGTGTGGCGGGGCCGCGCGCGCCGGCCCCGGTGGCCTTCTCTGCATCCGTGGGGGCGTCACGTGGGGCCCCCGCGCCCTTAGGCCTGGAGTCGTGCAGGGTCGCCTGGGGTCCCCTTGCGACGCGCGCTCCGCACGTGCGCCCCGCCTGCAGAGAAAGTGGAGGCCGGGCGGCGGGCGGCCGGTTGTGGCTGCGGCCTGGGCGGGTTTGCCCCGCAGGGAGCCCGCAGACCCGGCTCCGCGCCGGCGCCCGTGCTGGGTTCCACCGTCCGAGCGCGCGGAGGTGGGAAAGCGGAGTTTGGGGGAGCCGATGGCAACCTGCAGGTCTCCGAGACGCTGACCCCTCTCGCTTGTTGGGCGAAGACAGCCGCCCTTCCGCGCCGCGAGCTGCTCCGGCCCGAGCAACTGTGTTAAGAAACCCCTGGCCTCGTCCCGAGTGCGCCGTGATCCGTGCAGTGCTGCAAGGCTGCCGCACACATGCATTTATTTCCTTTTTTACGTTTGTGTCGGTAGCTCTCACTTTCCGCCCGGGGGCCGAGTCCTTCCTCCCCCGGCTCCCGGGTCCCCTCCCTTCACCCCGACCTCAGGCAGTGAAGCAATCAGTCCCCAAGGCTAATCCCGCCATCACCATACTTCGAGTTTCTGGTAGTTTTAATCCCTACTTCCTCGCTCAGTCTTCTGTACGCAAATATGTTTAGGTTTCTCCTACACTTTAGACGTTTTCCCTAGATTGTACTATTTCTTAAGATTTCATTATTCCATGTAAGTTCCCTCCAAAGAGTGGTCTAGTGTTCAGGGAGTTCTGAACTTTGCTATCATGATATTAATTTAAGAATCAATGGTTTGTAGCCCAGGAATTTTGTCTGAATGCGTAACATTTTTTAAAATTTGAGGTTTCTCTTCCTGGCCAAATACGTGGTCAGATTTCCAAACTGTGCGTTCTGTGAAGAGGTCTTCCATTCCAAGATCCAAAATGCTAAAGGGTCAGTAGTGTTGGTGAGTTTTCCTGCCACCCGCCTCCCCCCCCACCATGCCCAGAGGCTGGTCATTTTCCAACTGTTCCACGCGGGACTTGGAAAGAAGTGTGGTCTGTTTTGAGACATTGCTTGACATCTAGTTATGTCTCCTGAGGTCATTGACTCCAAGAGCCCGCAGCCACCCCATCTTGTTCTAGGAAGCTGCCACCCCTCACTCAGATTGTTTGGAATGTCCCCAGACTGCTCGCCTGCCCCCTTCGACCAACCAGGGACCCTGCAGCCCCGGGGAACTGTCAGCAACAGGGCGTGGCTGGTGGCTGGACGATTCTCTTTCGTAGTCTGTCCACTTAAAAAAAAAAAAAAAAGAAACAACCCTCGAGTGTTTTCCAAATTCCGGCCTCTTCCTTTGTGCGTTGCTAATTTAGTTTAGCAAAGATTCTTCATTCCCGTTTTGTACCCAGGTGGGGGATATGGACACGACAAAGACAGCAGTTTGCAAGTGTGTCTCTCCACCCGGGTAAAGCCCTCCCACAGGGCGAGTGCTGCGCCTTTGTTACATGTTGTTAACGGGAAGTGATCTTTATTGGTAGTGCTCTCTTCCACGTATCTGGACTCAAAACACCTCAGCATGGACCAAATACAAGATTTCCAACATCATATTTTACCCCTTGAATGGAAGTATATTTCAAAGAGGAGAGATTGCCCTGGCTGGGTGGCTCAGTTGGTTGGCACATCCTCTCGTACACCGAAAGGTTGTGGGTGGGATTTCCGGTTGGGCACAGACCTAGGCTGCAGTTTGGTCCCTGGTCAGGGTGCATATGAGAAGCGACCAGTTGATGGTTTTATTTCTTTCTCTCTCTCTAAAATCAGTAAACATATCTTTGGGTGAAGATTTTAAAAAATAATAACAAAAAGGGAAAGATGCAGTGCCTTCCAGGTTGATGGTGCCTGGATTGTTTATAAAAAGATACTCATTCAACTGTTGACACAACATTCCCACCTTCATCACAGTAAGTTCATAATTTACAAGTTGTATTTGTGCAGTAATTTATTCCGCCTTCTCATTTTGTGAATTTAGGTCAAATACAAACGTGTGTGTGCATGTGAGCATGCGTGCATGCATGTCGTGAGTGGGTGTGTGAACATGTGGAATCTATGTGACATGTGCAACCTAAGTCATACGCCTAGAAAGCCCGAGAACTTGAAAAAGAGTGTTCTGTTGCTTAGGATCAGGCTGAAAGCCATTGAAAGCAACCTGTTTTCAGAATTCACCATTTCCTTTAAACCTTTCGTTCAATTACTGCTTTGTATGGAACCGTGGATATTGCAACTCTTCTATCAGGATGGGAAAGGCGTAATTAATAGCTTCTCATGGAGAGCTGCAGAGGGTCACCGAACGACTAAATAAGCTGGAAAGGAACTGCACCCGCTGGAGTCTCATCGCGGTTGGACGGGGTTTGGAATCAGCGGGCTGTTCTGTGAACAGCTGCAGGGCTGACAAGTCCTTCCGCCCGTGATTTTGCATCTGAGGCGCTCTTTCCAGGCACGATACCGTGGTCCCCGTGATGCCGGAGATGAGCCTCGCCTAGTAAAGCTCTGCAGGAGGCGTAGTCTTCTGCTGACACCCTGTTTTGCATCTGCCTCTTTAGGCGGGTGAAGCTAATCACGTCCAGATTCTTAAAATTGTTCGTACTGACGATATGCATTGCAGACTGTGGAAATCCACAAGTTATGATGTGGGAGATTTTCAATAGTGATGTAAAAAAAAAAAGTCCTTGAACATTCCTGAGGGTATAATACCAAGTAACACCGTATTACAACTTTATTTTCAGAAAATTCTGTGCAGAAATTTCTATATCTAAAGTAGTTTGCATACAGAATATATGTGTGTATATGTGTGTGTATATATGGAGAATTATATATATGGTGTGTGTATAAAATATTTGCCCCTCAACCCACGGAGCCACACCAGCCAGGGCTGGAAACACGATTTCCTTGATATTCCCCCAGGAAAATCTTGGTTAATTCTTGGAGCTTAAATTTTATGTGATGAAAGACGCAGAGCATCTTTGGAATGAGACAGACGCAATGAGTTCCGTGAGGGGCGGCACTTTGACAGACACGGGCTCGCTCCGTGGCGGGAACCCTGGCCCTGAAGTCCTGCGTGTGCGAGTGTGCCACACACGCTAAGTGGAAGGTGCCAGCCTGTGTTTAGGAAATGTGCACTCAGGATGCGGCAAGGGACCTTGACTGTTGCACCCTGCAGAGGCGGACTGAGACTCTAATAGCACCACAACGAGTGAGATGGTGTCCCCCTGCCCGTCCTGTAGGTGCACCGGGGGTGGTGGCCACGGAGCGTCCTGACACGGGATCTGGCTGCTCTCGCCACAACAGCCACAGGGACCCCTCCCAGAGCCTCACTGAGGCATCCTGACACTTCTCATGGGGCTTCTTTTCCAGTGCTCCGCGCTGGGAATGGCAACTTCGGTTGCAGCGTCTAAAAGTTCATTATGGGCACATAGCTGTTAATGTTACGCTGGAGAATAATCTTCCCTCGACCGCACGTTGTGTGCTTCCGTTTATGTGAAACGCCCAGAACCTGCAAAGCTGTGAGCAGCGCAAGTCGCTCGGTGGTGGCCTGGGGCTGCGGTGGGGGTGCGGAGGGACAGGGCTTTTGGGGGGGTGAAGAAAATCTTCTAAAACTAGATTGGGGTGATGCTGCCTGACTGTGTGACTCCTACTAAGACCCCCGAGCTGTGCGCTTCCCATGAGTGAATTCTTTGGTGTGTAATTTATACCTCAGTGAAGATGGGGAAGAAATCTCCCTTCTGCCCGCCATCTGTGGCTCTGGTTCCCTTTGATGCCTTTATTTACCGAGCAGCCCGCCAGCGAGCAGAGCATTTGCTGCAGCCTCCCTGACGGTTTGTTTGTTCACCGCTGAGCAAGTTTACAGGAGATGTTAAATGCTAGTGTTACGTGTGCACGGGAACGCACACACACACGAACACCGCCTTCATGTCGGAACGCAGAAATGCTTCACGGGCTTTCATGTCTTGGAACGGAAAGGTCTGGTGTGTCACCTTGGGGTATTTCATGAGAAAGCGCTCCAGATGCTGACGGGTTGCGCCCTGTTAACATAAGGAAAACGTGGGCTGGAGTCTAACTTTCCGCTGTGACTGCGTCTCACCTTCGGTCTCTAGGGAGACAGTGGTGAGCATCCTGGGGTCCCTTTGGGACCTGATTCTCCCCTTTTGGCTGGGCTGTACCTGGGGACAAAGCCAGGGCCCTGGACCCTGGGGGTGAGCAAAGCTGCACCTTGGTGGGCAGGCGGGCTGCACTGGGGCTCAGCGCTTGCTCGGGTCCGGAGTCACGGCTGTGTTCCGTGCCTTGCTCAGCTACGGCCTGGGGCCATGGACGCTGTCCACGTTGTGACCAGCGAGGGCTGCGCCAGAGCAGAGCTGAGCAGGCCTCTCCCGTCTCCGTGGAGCTCAGGGCGTGTCCGAAGCTCCCTGCCTGACGGCCAGCCCTTCAAACCCTGCAGCCTTGTCCTGCTCTCCTCCCTGCCCTCCTCGCTGGAAGAAGTGCCGGTGGCTCCAGGGTTTCCGGTCACGTCGGCCTGGTCTGTGCCGACGTGCGTCATTGTTATCCGATCTGTCATGTTTTATCAATGTCTCTTCCTTCTGCAAACATCTGGCAAAGTTTTTTGACTGTAAAAACTCAGTGCCCATCCTAGAGCACGACAAAACTATTTTCCGGTGTACGTTCCGGTGTGGTGGTACCTTCGTTACATTTTAGGAGCAGAAACAGCTCGGCGTCTAGGAGCTGGCGCTGTGGCCCAGGCCCTCGGTTCTATGACATGTGCTCTCCACCACCTCCCTGTCACCCGGGGCAAGTTTTCAACTCCGAGTGTCCGTGTCCTTGCCTGAGGAAGGGGAGTCAGAATCACCAAGAGACTCACGTGACAGTCACATCAGAGAACCCTACGAAGCACTCAGCACGGGTCCACGACATGTCACCTCAGCCCTACAGCCGGTGTCTCTGCTTGTCTCTCCTTCCTTCGGCTCAGACACTGGGGCCTACGAATCATGGGCAGTGTCCTAAGGCAGACCGTGCTGGGTCTGCGTTAGGAGACACAGGTGGCAAGACGGGCCTCGAACCGACGTTACGATCTCGGGACCATGTGGACATTCGCAGAACCTTCGAACGACAGGAATGCCCCCCCCCCCCCCCCCCCGCCTTACGAACGTCCTCGCCAAGCCTCCCCTCCTCCTCCCTGACAAAGAGTTGAACATGCGCTTCGGGAATATTCCGTGAGTCGGAGCTCATTCATGCCCGACACTCTGGAAGGGAGGAAGGCAGCACTCCCTCAAAAAAAATACACGATGAAACATCCCTCATTAACGAATATTAATACTCATGAATTAAGAAAAACAAAGGGAGCAATTGCCTGGAATAAATCCACATTAGCCTTTGATTCTGTCCACTGAAATGAGTGAAGGGCTGCTCCATTAAGCAGGGGTGCGGGCCGGGGCTGTGGCTCCAAGCGGGGCTCCCGCCCCTCCCACCGGCTGAGCTGGCCCAGCCCTCAGCCCCCCCCCACCCGGGGCGGGGGGGGGGGGCTCACCTGTCCTCCACCCCAGCCAGGCCGGCTGCGGCACGCGGGCGGCGCCCAGATGACGTGTCGGGGCGATGCGGACGGCTGTCACATCTTAGCCGCTCCTTCCTTCCCAGGAGAAGAGGGCCGACGGCAGGAAACGATCGGTCGGGAGGAACAAATGGAACCGCAGACCCCAGGAAGGCCGCGCTAATCGCGTGTGCCGGGCGAGGCCACACAGTGTCCACGGGCTCCCTTGTAATTAGAACCTGACGGCGCCTCGCAGCCCGTGCGTGCGGGAGTCGGCGCGAACACCTGTGGGCAGAACAGCTATCATTAAACATGTTTATGGAAGTTGAAAAAAGTGCACCTACGGCGGTAGATGCAATTTCCTATTAAATATTCAAACCGCTGTGTTTTTCTTCCAAGAGCGGCCAGAGCGTTCTTACAAGGACCTCTGCAGAAGGCCCTCACGCTGTTGCGCTTCCTGGCCGGCCCTGTGGGAGCCGCAGCTGCTCGTTTTTATTGTACTTTTCCCATCGCCGCCTGTGTTCCTGCTACACCCTCCTCCACCTCCCTCCACCCCGCCCCCCACGCCATCACCGCTCTGTTCTCTGTGCCCAGGGGCCCTTCTCCCCCCCCTTTTTTTTGCTCATCCTCTGCTGCTCCCAACCCCCACAGAACAGTCAGCCTGCTCTCCACCCATGAGCCTGACTCTTCTGCTTGTTAGTTCAGTTTGTTCATTAGGGTCCACGGACGAGCGAGGTCACATGGCGTTTGCCTTTCTCTGACAGGCCCATTTCACCATGCACCATGCTCTCCAAGTCCATCCCGGCTGCCGCAAAGGGTGGGACTTCCTTCCTCTTCTTCTCGGCCGGCAGCGCCCCACGGTGAGGATGTCCCGGAGTCGTTTCTGCACTGGGGCTGCTTCCACAGCGTGGCGACCGCAGGTGACGCTGCGGGGAACACAGGGGTGCTTAGGTTCTTCCCAATCAGCGTTTCGGGTTTTCGGATGCAGTCCCAGAGGTGCGGCCGCTGGGTCACGAGGCAGTCACACCAGTGCAGTTTTACCTTCGGTGGTGGCGTCACCTCACCCAGGAGCCGGCAGGACCTCATCCGCGGTGACCGCAGGAGCTTGGGGAGCGGGTTGCTCCCCGATGCCTGTGCCTCAGCAGACCCCACTGGCATCCCTGCGGCCAGGCGGCCGTTCCCCAGTCCAGCACGAGAGGCCCCGAGCCCCAGGCGCAGCGTGAGACCAGGCATGCAACACGCATACACCACAAGACTGCACGGATGTGCACGGAAATGCTATCGAAACAACAAAATGGGAGTCAGGGTGAATTTCCATCTTCCACACACACACGCACGCACACGCCACATCTTCTATTATGAACAGGCATAACATTGAGAATTGAAGGAAAAACTTTTACAAATGAAATTTCGTTGAGCGGAAAGTTTTGGGTTTTTTTTTTTTTTAACTACAGTGTTAAAAAGAAAATTTAAAATTCAGAAATGCTTGTGAGCAAATGCATGTGACACACAGCCCGCCCTTGCAAGAGCAGAGAGAGGAGAGAAAGGGCCGCCCGGGAAGCAGAGGCCCACGTCACCCAGCGCTGTGGCCCAGGCCAGGGCTGGGGGCGCCTGTTTGTGGGGGGCAGAGTCCGCCCTGTCTGCAGCTGCCCTGGGTCAAACCTGTGGCCGGAACAGAAATTTTGGACCATGTGGGACCATCTGGTGTGCTCGCCCTGCTTCTTGCCTGGTTACCTGCACAGAGTCAAGCACATAAAGATTTCGTTCAAAAATTTTTCTAGCCCTGGCTGGTATAGCTCAGTGGATTGAGCTCAGGCCTGTGAACTAAAGGATCTCGGTTCAATTCCCGGTCAGGGCACATGCCTGGGTTGGGGGCCAGGTCCTGGCGGGGGATGCGTGAGAGGCAACAATACATTGATATTTCTCTTCCTCTCTCCCTTTCTCCTTCCCTTCCCCTCTAAAGATGAATAAATAAAATGTCTAAAAAATGAAGAAAATTTTAAAATGAAATCCTTAACTATATAAAAAAATTTTTAAAGATTTAATTTTATTTTTTTTAAAGAGAGGAAGGGAGCGAGAGAAACATTGATGTGCTGTTGCCTCTTGCACGCCCCCTACTGGGGAACCTGGCCCACAACCCAGGCCTGCGTCCTGACTGGGAATCCACTGGCCACCACGAGTTTCCCCGGCTGGTGTGCGGTCCACCGAGCCACACCAGCCGGGGCTCAGCACATACAGACTTTGAACCAGTGACAAGGAAGCCAGAGGTGGTGACGGTGATGGTGCGGATTTGATCACAACATGGCGACTGTTCAGAAATACACAGGCTGTGCCTGTGTGCACCGGCCCCGCCCACGCGGCAGGCACACTCCTCGTGGTTGGAGGGGGCCTGCCTTCCCGGCGCCCTCGGACTCTCCTGGCAGCTGCGGCGATGAGCCTGCTGTGTGCAGCCGGCACAGCCCAGGGCCTGCAGATCCGTGTTCGCGCACCAGCGTCTTCACACCCTGAGGCCAGGAAGCTTCCCTCCGCGCACGGCGACCTCTTGCTCTGAGACGCTGGGTGCTCTGGACGTAGTACAGGGCCACCGCGCACACACTCCCCATGCCCGGGGGGATCGGAGTTGTCAGTCACAGGCTTCGGCAGCGACAGGGACAGTCACACCAGGGCACACGCAGACACATGTGAGTGCATGCACGCACGTCACACCGCGTAAATACTGTGGCTTTGCTGTGGGTCACGTCAGGTTTGCCGTCCGGTACGGGACGGCGCTGCTTTGGGCTCTCAGCGCACAACGCGTTCCTGACCGCAGCAGACGGCAGTCCTGCCCTTCGCCCCCCGGGCCACGGTGACGGTGACGCTGTCACGGCCTGCAGTCTCCACGTCACCCTGATGACGGCGGAACCCCCTCCGCTCGGTGGCCTGTCCGCGCTGTCGTGAGCTCAGAACCTCAGCAGCAGGAACAACGGTGATTCATAACCAGGCAGCTCCTACCGGGTCCTGGACTCCACGGCGTTTCCCCCTGAACAATGCTCATTTCACATAAAAAAGAGCAGCATAATTTGCAGATAACCCCCAATGGGAAGCTTGGCAATTTAATTAAAAGCAGCTCGTGAGGCCCTCGGTATTTTATTCTGCGTGGTGACAACTCTGGGAACCGACAGCCTAGTGCCAAGGGAGAGACAGGCGGCTGGTTCACCCTCAGCAGAACTTGCCTGGGAGTGCGCTGGACCGGGGCTGGGTCACGGGACTTGTATCAACGACCCAGAGCTGGTGTCATCCCTGACCGTTCAGACCCAAGCCCCGGGAGGCTGCGTCACCCCAGGTCTCAGTGTGAGCCCCGCGGCCTCAGCTGGGCCCCGTGTCTCCGCTCCCATGCACCCGCCGTTCGCCGGTCCTTGTCCTGCAGGGCAGCCTTCTCAGCCGGTGGTCCTTCATCTCTCTTGTCATTTTAAGCTTGTTCAGCTTCCTTGCTGGTGAGCAATTTGAGGACAGTTAGGTCATTCTCGATGAAATCCAAACTCACATCCAACAACCACATCCTAGCAGTGACTTCGGAGACATCAGGGCGCGAGGTTCGTCTTGGTTCCTGCCGTGTCCGGGCCTCTCCCCGCCTCCTGGCCTAACCACATCGGGAAGCCCCTCGGGAGCGGGCACGGGCTTCTCTTCCTGCCTGACGACTGAATGTCGCCAGGGGCTGAGACACGGCTTTAGGAAAACGAGCAGCAGGTGGAAGGTGGGGAAGTAAAAAGAGTGTGGACTTGAGTTTACACTAACGTATCCATCTGGGACAGGCCGGCGCCGCTCCCCCAGGGCCTGCCTGACTGGTCTCCTGGGGCTCGTCCCTTGGGGGCAGCACCAAGGTGTGTGCAGGGTCCCGTGGACCAGCCGGTTCCACGAGGAAACCGTCCCAGCCAGCTGCCCGACACCTCTGGGTGAAGCCACAGGCTGCGCCCCGCCCCTGGGTCACCTCCGCAGTGAGGACGCCGCGTCAGAGAGGGGGACCCCCAAGTCTCCGCTGGGTGACAGGTGCCCTCGAACCTCAGACAGAGGGACCTCTGTTTCCTCGCCTGGGGGTGTGCGTGCTGTCCGCCTCCCACGGCGTTAACGGTGCGTTAGACAGATACTTCCGCCATCGGTGTTCCTTCTCACGGTGACTCCCGTCCTCAGGGGGCCGGGGGTGATCCCTTAGTGCCCCGGGCTCTCGTAACCGGCAGGGGCGGCTAAGGAGACGCCCACTGAGTGACAGGGAACCCGCGACCACGTGACCGTCCAGGGCAGTTTTAAACCTCGGCGTGTGCAGGTCGCGTGTCCCAGGTGATCGCGTGTTCGTCAGCATCATCACAGCAGGAGAAGGGGCACGTCCCCCCCCACACACTCGCACGGAGCTTTACGGGAACTCGAACGCCGGCGGTGTGCACATCGTCCGCATGAACGAACTCGTGTCCACGGCCACGGGGACATTCACGGCCGATCTGACATTCACGCCACCCCTTGTCCTGCAGTTTCGTCCTCAGGAGACAGACAGGGCCTGGCTGACTGGGGCTTGACCAGGACGGCGCTGGGCACAGGCGGTGTCGTGACAGCCAGCCCCATGCCTGTGACACGCTGACCACCTCGGGGTGACATGCAGCCCGGTGGTCCGAGAGAACCACCCCATTCATTTCTCCCACAGGAGCACCACCAGCCACCGCGAGGGCTGCCCTGGGTCCGAGGCTGCTGGGACCTTGAGGACAGAGGGCTCCCCAGCCCTGCACTCACAGTGCCTGCACTCTGGTGGCTATTACAGAGCCACGCGCCACTTCCTGCCACGACCACTGAAAAGCTGTGAAAGGCCACACCTGGGACAGCACTGGGTGGCGGTTCCCTGCCCCACAGGCTCCCCACAGGTTCCCCGCATGCAGCAGGGGCAGGTCTTTGCAAACGGCCAGGGTGGGGGTGGGGGTCGAGGGGAGGAGCGACTTGGTGAAGTGTTGACGGTGTCCAGAGAGGGCACCTCCCTCGCAGCGTGTCTCCTGGCAGGTGTGGCTGTGCCTCAGAGCAACCCTCGTGCAGTGGTGGCCCCACGGCACACCTTCCACCCTCCCCTCGGTGACTCAGCAGACCCGGAGACGGGGGTCCTGTGTCCCTCCCTGCCTGGTGCAGGTGGCCGCTGAGTCGCATGGGCTCAGACGCCTGGCCCCGGGAAAGGGCGGGGAAGTCGTGGTCCGGGGGGGGCACTCACTTTGTCCCGACTTCGTAAGGAGGGCTTGGGGCCCCCCCCAGGTGCATTCTGGAGCCAGAACTCCCAGCAGAAGCGATGCCGATGGCTGGGCTGTCCCGAAATTGACGTGTGTCCAGGTAAAACAGGATGGTTGGTGCACAGCACGGTGACAAGCCCTCTGCCCTCCTCACCAGCTCACCGGTGGCCCGACGGAGTCCTCCAGTACCGAGATCCCGGAACCGCCCCACCCAAGGACACGCTCCCGCCAGCTTCACATGCTTTCCAAGTGGTGACACTATTGGAAACGCTCTCCTGCCCCCTCCCCCCAGCTGTCGGGTTTCATGTCTTTTCCTTAGAAACCAAATTGATTCAGCATAAAAAGTCATCCATCTGAAAGGGAATTTCCATCAATGTCACCGCCAGGAGGTGAGCCAGCCAGTGACAGTTGTGAGGAAGACATTGAACACCACCACGACATCAGCGGCAGCCCATCGGGCCACAGCGTCAGGGGGGCAGCACCGGTCTCGTTTCGTTCTGTTTTCTGTGCTGTGCTTCACGACAGGAAATCAAGAGGAGAAGATGGGCCCGAGGATCGCATGCGGCTCCCACGCTCGGGGAGAGGGGCCGTGACCCTGGGTCGGCCTTTGGGGTTTTGGGTGTCAGGGACACGCCCCTCTCGGTCACAGGTCAGCGTTCACAGGCCAGTGGCGATGAGGGTTTGCACCCCCTTACGACACCGGCACGCGGGGCCTGGCAGAGCTCCAAGCCGGCTCGATGGCACCTGCGCTTCTAAAGTGATCGAGCTGCTGCCTCTGCACCGTGCTCGGGAGGGACCTTCCGGGATAACTCGAGTCTGTGGATGTGGCCCCGGCTCTGCTTTGAATCCCGTTTGCCTGCCTTGGAAAGGCGGTTGGTCCGTGTGGACAGTCTCCGCCCACCCCCACCCTACCCCCAGGACAAGGCCACACCCACCAGCTCCAGGGTGGGACCCACTTTTCAGGTCAGCGAGGGGGCTTGTTCTGCTGGGACAGCTCTTGTCCGGAGATGCAGACGTTCACAAAACTCATTTTCCATTTTTCTCAGCAACTGCCTGTGCCCATCCTGCCGAAGATAAAGCTCCTTCGATGACATGGGAGGCTTTTTCACCGCTGGGCCGGATTCCCAACGCCACGAGAAAGAAAGCCGCGGGGGAAGCTCCCTTTGCAAAGGCACTCGGCACACACGCCTTTCACCACCCACCAAAGCCGGTGGTTCCCCCGGATTCTCAGAAACAGAGAAAGTGTGGGTTTGCCGAGACGGCTGTTTAGTTGGGGCTATGCCTTGGGTGGCTAAGGTGATTAATCAAGTTTATATCTCCTTTTGACTTTTGGATTTGTCATTCTTTGGTTACTGAGTCATGCCACCTCCCTCTTGTGCCTAGAAAGATGCAGTCAATCAGGGTGGGACCCTTGCCTATCAGCTCTGGGTGCTGCCTTACAGAACCTAGTTCCGCTGAAGCCCGCGAATTAAGGTTCTGATGGTTGTTAGTTACTTAAAAGCTCAAACACTTTTGTGAGACAGAACTACTGTAAATAACAATCATCTTTTATTTCAGCTGTCTTCCCAGTCCGTGATTTATTTCTGGATCTTGCACCAGCCCCGGCTGGACAGTTACATCTTGTCCTTCCACGTTTTGGTATGGCTAGACCTTAATTTCGTAGATGATTTATCAATAATCTTCCAAGACCTCAAGAAAGGGTCCTAGGGCTTACTCTTAAGTGTCTCCCCTTCAACATTGTTGCATTTCCTCATTTCGTTACCAAGTAGCTCATGATCCTCCCCCCGCCATCCCCCCAACCCCGTACCAAGACCCATGTGCCTGCAGCCTGCACCCCCCTCCCTGGAACGCACACCTTTGCTGCTGCCCTCACTGGGAACCTCGATAGGTTTATTCCAACACGTTTCAGTTCAAATAGGAATCACTCGTCATCATAACTTCGGATAGATCCCGTCTTGCGGACTGCAGAAAATCTTAATTAACATATGAACAATTTTAATAAGAAGGGGTATACATCTCGGTTCAGAAACCAAACCCAAGACATCAGATGAAACGAGAATGCACAAGAAGGGGTGTAGAAGCGCTGACACTCGGAAGCAAGATGAGCACCTCTGCGGACCTGGGAGTGGAAGCCCAGCCCGGAGCTGAGCAGCCGCAGCGGCTCTGTGAGGCCCTCAGGGCGGACCTGGGTCCAGCGCTCACCTGTCCGGAGCTCACGCAGGGTCTCGAGGGGCCGGGAAGCAGATGCTGGTGCCAGCCTGCGCTGCCGGGAGGGGGGACGGCTGAGCAGCTCGCCTGCGATCGCACCGGTGAACGATGGAGCCCACCTCGAAGGCTTGGCCGACTTCTGATTTTGTAGCCTGGGCCTTTAATCCTATTAAGTGAGCTGAGGACTCAAAGAAAGGAAGGGGGAAGGAGGAAGGAAGGAAAGAAGAAAGGGGGGAAGAAAGAGAGAAAGAAAACGGAGGGAAACCGAGGAAGACCTCTCTCCACACCTCGGCGCCTTTCATGCTCAGACCTGACACCACGTGGGACTGGACAGAGGGTGGAGCTCACCGTTTCCACCTGGGCGGTGGCCTCAGGTTTTCTACCCGGTTCTCTTTCATTAAGAACAGGTGGTTTAGCCCACAGCCTCGGTTTCACGACCCACAGGGGCTGCAGCTCACACGTTGAAAACTGCCACTGGGAATCCTTCAATCTTTTAACCACAGAGGTAACAGAACGAGGACACGGTTTCCGGTGAAAAGAAGACATCTCTCCGAACTGCTGATTCTCAAGGCGACGGATTAAAACCTTCAGAATCAATGGTTCCAGCATCGAAGTCAGTGTGAGACAATGGCACAGGTTAAGCTTGAGGTCTGGAAGATTCCCAACAGGCTAACAAAACGCTTCCGTTATATCGCTGCTACGGGCAAAAAAACAGACACAAACAAAAAAAGAAAACCCACAACTTATCATTTACAGTTATTTCTCAAATTCTTGTCCGTTCAAATCGTGAGCAACTTTGCCTTTGATTTTTCCGTGTTACACTTAAGAATATTTCTAGGCAACAAAGATAAAATATATTACAGGTTATTATTATTATTATTTCAAAAGACATAGTTTCGCGTGACCTGCGTGGGAAGAAGAATGACATCGAAGCACATACTTCGGTCAGAGACTTATGGTCACTGCCATAAGGCTGAAGGTTACTTGCACCGTTTGAAGTATGTGGGTGGGTTGCCCCTAAAAGGTCCACAACACTTTTCACTGATGATGCAAATTCAAATTTGACATTAAGGCTTAAGCCCAAGAATCAGCTTCAAGACTCTAACATCCACTGGATTATAAATTCTTGAAGCCAAGAACAATTTCAAAAATATAGTTATTAACCCCAGCATTTAATTTTAGGCTTATGTGGAAGTGTCCAGGACTCCACAGTCCGTTTAAAAAAAAAAAAAAAAAAAAAGAAAAGCAAATGCCTAGGACTCACTTTTTTGACAGCTGAGTCCGGTGATGGTTACAAAGTATCTAGATGTTTGCCCAAGCAGCTCTAAACCCTAGGGTTACAGTGGGAGCAAGATACAATGTAAGCTTGACAGATGGAAACACACCATCTACTTTGGCTGTTTATTCATTCCAGGACGAAAGTAGGTCCTGAAATTTCTGAGAGTCTAATTTAGAAAATCTTAAATGGGGAGAGAACTGTTTGGACAAGCCTGGCTAACAGTTTTCAGAAACTCATTAGTCCTGTAAAATTTCAATTTATCCTCTCAAACTTGCGAGGCGTCCAGCGCGTTTACCGATAATACCCTTTTTTCACATTCTCCTCCCTCCCCCGCCGCCTGCAGCGGCCCATGTCGTGGAGCCAGACACAGAGAGGCGGCCGCAGGGAAGCGGCTCAGCATAGCCGTCGTATCGCTGTGGATGCTCGAGGGAGGGGAGGCCTAGAAAGCAGTCGAGTTCTTTGCCAACTGGCTTGCCTCTTCGTTCCCCCAACTTCTTTAGAGCTCTGAGGATGTTCCTGCACACGGAACACCAGTCTCCGCCCATCAGCACACATCTGCTGGGCGTGCTCGATGCCCCAGGCTTGGGGCTGGCTCTGTGGTCCGGGGCCACGGAGGAAAGGGGTGCTCCTGCCGGGAGTGCAGACACCCTCCATGGAGTCAGCCGCTCACACATGGCTCACGCACAGCTGCGGAACCTGGAGCCGTGGGTCCCAAACCCACTAAGACACTACAGCAGACCCAGGTGAGGGTCTGAACAGCCGGAACCCGCGGGGAGGTGATGCCCTATCGAAACCACCAGGGAGGGACACGTGTGGCGGCCACCTGCAGGGGCGTTGCCATCAGCACTGGCTCTGACCAACTTCCTGCTCCAAACCGCTTTCCCTCAGCGTCTGAGCTCAGCATGTGGGTCCCTTGATGTTATTAAACTTAACCCTCCTGAGACTCCACTCTCCCCTCCACCTTCTGTGCATGGAGCCTCACCCCAATTTCCAGAGGCACGATCCCTGAGTCTGCGGGGCCCTGACCCCCAGGCCTGCCCCCTCGTTGTCAGCTGGTCACAGCAGCCTGGCCTGCGCCCTCCCTCTGCCTGGCTTCGCACCAGCATTCATGGGGCCGCCGGACAGCAGATCCGTGGGTGCTCTGGTCACACATGGTGCACAGCCCGGCTTCAGGAGCGATGAGTGAGCGGCCCCGGGAACAGCCAGGCGAAAGGCACCTTGGGCACAGGGAGCTTCCCAGCGACCGACGGTAGGCCGGGGAGCTCCATCGAGGAGGCCCAGCGAGGCGGTGCTCCGAGCCCCACGGTGCAGACCCTGGATTTAGGACCCAGAGAACACGAGGCACAGATGACAAGTGTCAGTGCTGGAACCCAAACTCGAGTCTCTGGTCATAAAGCCCACGCTGGCCAGGGATCGGCACGGTGCTCGCTTGCCTGCTCGGTTCACAGGGGTAGCGGGGAGCGGACCTCCGGTGGAGGGGACGTAGCCTAGAGGATTCCACCAGCCAGGGGGGCAGTGAGAGCTGCCTGCTCAGGGCAGCAGATGCGGGGGCCGTGCAAGGAACTGAGGGCGGGCGGGCTGTCTCTCGTACACGCCCGTTCTTCTTCTGCTCTGCTGGCGAGGGGTGGCCATGTGGCATGCGCTGGTCAGGAAGCTGCAGCAGAAGTCTGCTGGGCGGGGTTCCCGAAGAGCTTCCACTTTTCCGGTGAAGAGATGGAGAGGGGAGCTCAGGCTTTGTGCCTCCTGCTCGTCTTTCTTCTTTCTGAGTGGAGAACGAATGTGAGGTCTGGGCTGCAGCAGCCACCTTGTGGTCGTGAGGCCGAACCAACACATTAATGGCTCTGGTGGCATCGATGGGCAACTGAGTCATCGCAGCAACTGCTAACTCTGGACTTTGGATGATACGAGGAAAAGAAGCCTCTGTTTAAGCTATTCGATGGGGTTTCTGCCATTTGTGGTCAAACGCACACTTACCTGGTGGAGGAAGGGCCTTGGGGGAAGGGAGGGCAAAGGACCCTGGGCACCACGGGCAGTGCTGAGGAGGGGCTTCTCCTACTCCATAGCAGCAACGCCATCTTTAAGCAGTTTCCAAGGCTTTTCTCTTTCTGAGTGTGGTCCCGAGACCAACCAGCAGCTCCCACACCCCCGAGATCCTGGTGGAAAGGCAAAGCCCCAGCCCCCCTGCCCTCTAGCCTGTTGAGCCCGAGTGTGCGTCTTGCCAAGGTTTCCAGGTGGTCTGGCTGTCATGGTTTTGCACAGCCTGGTGGGATTCCAAATCCCGCTGAGCCCTCCACGGAGCTGACCTGCCTGGTCTTCAGGGAAGGCGCTGGGTTTGCAAATGAGGGACGGTCTCTGCAGGGACCCCGATGAGCCGGGCCGAGAACCACACTCTGACCACCACCTCAGTGGCTCGCAGAGCTTGGTCCCTGGGAACCTGTCAGAAACACTCTCCAGCCCCGCCCCAGACCTGCTGCAGCAGGGCCTCTTGGTGGGCTGGGGGCCTGGGGGCTGAGCAGCCCCAGGGGCTCCTGACGGACCGCAGGGCCCCAGACCCCCTGCGGGGCTCCGCAGGCACCCACTGACGGGGTGGGAGGTGGGGGCTGCCGAGGGTGACGGCCATCAAGGCGGCCTCAGCACAGGGAAGTCTCCGGGCCGAACATGGCTCCTGAGGGCAGGCACCGAGTTCCAGTCACTGTCCTCATCACCACCAGCATCTGTCCATCCACCTCTATCCACTTATGGTCCACACGTGTCTGTCTATCCATCTATCTGCCATCTACCCATCACCTCTATCCCTGCATCCGTGCACGGTCCGCCCATCCTCAACCCGCCCATCACCATCTGTCCACCCACCCGCACCCCCGCCCTCCGTCGAACCAAGTCGGGAATGTCGCCGAAGGATTTAACAGGTGCTTTCCTCATACTCGTCCCCCGCCGGTGCCCCTGCCATGGCCGTTCTTGTTCGCAGCCCTAGCCCTGCGCCCCGGGGAGGTGCATGTGACTCCCCCTCACTTCCGGGGTGGGTCTGGTCAGTGACGGGAGCTCGCCAGGAGGCCCACAGGGGGCTGACTCTGCAGCCTGTCCCCCAAACCCCGGAGCTGCCGCAGGGCTTCTGCTCCCTGGACAGGGAAGGTGCTCGGCAGCCCCCAGGGAGCCCAGCCTGCCCATCGAGGATGAGGCTCCCTCAGAGCAGGAGCCGGCACCTTAGACAGGCGACAGGTGCAGTGACAGTGTGACGTGACTGAGCCACACGGGAGATGAAGCAGGAAACATGTCGGACTCTCAGCTCATAAAATGACACCCCGAGGAAGCCCGGCCATCGGGTCGAGTGGGCAGAGCCAACTGTGGACTGTGGGGAAGTGGCCCCCATTCTGGTGCTGGCAGGTGGGGGTGAGACATGCAGGAGCCTCGCCAGACCTCCTGCGGAGTCCACAGGTGCACGTCCCACACAGGTGCATACACCCCACACAGGTGCACACACCCCACACAGGCACAGGTGCACACG
>PVKU01000077.1:526752-544469 GCA_004027475.1 Anoura caudifer
GCCCCACACAGGCACAGGTGCACACGCCCCACACAGGTGCACACACCCCACACAGGCACAGGTGCACATGCAGAGCCGGCTCCCGAGGTGTGGCAGGCGAGGCTCAGGCACTGGAGGTGGCTCCGCCCGCTTCCTGAGCGCCACTGAGGTGGCCTGCGTGACTCAAGTGGAAGCCAGCCGTCGGGGAGGGTGTCCAGATGATGACCCGTCCTCTGTTTCCCTTTCCAGGGCTGGAGAGAAATGCGTGCCTTGCCTTCAGCTGGATGTGCTTCTCCAATGGCCACAGACTCGGTTTCTAAAACTCAGCACCCTGGAGAGAAAGACTTTGGGTTCAGGGCTTGGCTTCAGGGACCGTCCTGGACAAGAACCAAGTGATGATGACAAAGCAAAGGCTGTTCTCCTCGTCTCCCCAGCAGAGACTGGGGTGCAACTGGTACAATCAAGACCAAACTGAAACTGAGAAAACAGAAACACCGAGCCAGAGGGTGAATTCAGGGGACAACGGCCGTGCAAGTGAGGGTAGGTAGGAAGGCAGGCTTCACGCCCGGCCAGCGGTCAGTGGGGAGCAAGGAAATGAGTGTACACAGTCTGCTACGAAATGTTCGAGCAGAGGAATAATGTCGAGCGTTCATTCCTCAGGTAAAGCGAATCATTTACAAATATTTATCGGTAAGGTTCATTTCCCCAAATTGCCTGTAGCTCCCAGCTGAAAATCCCGGAGGTAACCGCAGCCATAACCCTGTGAGATGCTGGTGAGTTTTTCATTCTTCCCGTCTCTGCTGGTGCAATTTCCGGACTGGCTGCTTCCGTAGGTAGGGCTGCCCCTCTGGACGCGAGGCGGCAACAGTCTTGTCCTTTCCCCGGGGAGGGGCGGTGGGAAGGCCCTGGCAGCTCACCTTCTCTGCGAGCCCACGAGCCTGCAGACTAACGTCACCTATCCCAGCTGTGCACCTGTGCCGGGGAGTGTGTGAGCCCCTCCCCCCGTGAGTTACGGGCCCAGGGAGGGACCGGCTGGGTCCCAGGCCTGTGCCCAGTGAGCCCACAGACAGCATCTGAGTTGCCGTCAGCCGAGCAGCACACCCGCACCTAACACCACCACAAAACTCTCTAACAAAGCGACACGAAGTCCCAAACAAAACCCAGATAAAGGGTGAAAAGCCTCAGAGTGAGAATTTAAGGGAAGTGGCCGTGTTTCTTGCTCTCTGCACACATACACCCCAAAGAACCACATCGAGACCAGAGGATTTCCTAGGAAAATGGCTTATTTGTAAAGGAAAACAGATTTATAATTCAAAACCTAATTTAGCCTTGAATTATTTGAATGAGTGGGAAGTTTCTAGATAATTGTCCGTGATTCATCCCTCAAACTTTTCCCACCCGGAGGTTTCTGTGGGAGGCGGGGACCTGTTTCCTCTGGGTCGTCTTAGGTTCTAGCAAGAGCTAAGGTCCTAGTTCAAGAGCTTTTGAATTTTCCTTGATGCAGCAAATAGGAAAAATAGGGAAGAAATGTGTCGAATCATGCACGTAATTAAAAGATCTGCCCGTCACAAACGAGTTGGGAGGACTTCCGTCATTTAGATGTGTAAGTCCCTCCTTGGGACACACTGAAGTCAGGTGTATTTTAAGTGAGAAAGAAAATACACACGCGGAATCAGTGGGTACGCCACCCACCGGATGGAGAGGGAGTAACTCACGTCTCCGCCGAGATTCTAGTTTGTAAGATCTTATATAACTTAAGAATGCCTGCCTCATGCCAGCTCAGGAAGCACTGGGGACGGGTCACAAAATCCCCACGCTCACAGAGCGCCCCACATGGCGCGGCTGCTGGCAGGCCCTTATCTGCACGCAAGTCCTCCCACGCAGGGAGGGTGTCACCGAGTGCCCGGTCCCCGTGCCCCTGCGCCCTGGGCTTGGCCGGTGGACCCCGCTGTTCTTTAGGGGTGCTGGGAACTTTGGATGTGACAGAGCACAGATGCACCTACATTGACGACATCTTTCCTGTCTCACCGAGGCGGCTTTTCTCCCACTGGGTTAGTCCTGGCTCAGGGAGGCACCGGGTGCAGCCGGACGTGGGGAACTGCGGCAGCCTGGCCCCCAGGCTGGCTGTGAGACTGCCGGTGTGGTTAGACCGAACCATGCAGACGGTCACCCAGGGGGCAGGAAAGCCAGGGCCAGCAGCTCAGGCTTTCTAACACTGAAATGAACAGGAAGAAAGAACCATTGCCCTGCCCAGCTCGGTGGATTGAGTATTGGCCTGTGAAGCAAAGTTTTGCTGGTTCGATTCCCAGTCAGGGCACATGCCCGGGTTGCGGGCCAGGTCCCCAGTAGGGGGCGCTCGAGAGGCAACCACACATTGATGTTTCTCTCCCTCCTTTCCCCTCTCTAAGAATAAATAAGTAGAATCTTTGAAACAATTAAAAAAAATAAATAACCATTGTTTCACACTTCGAACTCTTTGGAACATGCATCCCTCGCCTTAACAAGAAGCCACGTTGCACGCGTGTGCATGACCCCTGCAGGTCCCTTTACATGACTCTTCCCTGATAGAACACGCAGTAAGCACAACATTCACAGAGCTTGATTTTATTTTACTTTAAATATAGTTGCCTTTTAAAAGCTTCAATAAATTCCATGATTTAAAGGAAAAAAAAAAAGATACCAAGACATTTCTCATGGTCCGAAAACGACTCCACACGTTTCCTTTAGCAAAGTCATTGGTGACATTTCTCATATTTATATTCTTAGGTGACCATCTGCACTTCCTCTATAAATACTGTCAGTTAGTCCGTCTAGTGAATCTGGGGGAGGAAAGGGAAGGCGTACGTTAGTCGTAGTTCTGGTTAAAAAACGCTTTTGAGTTTTCGAACGGGGAAGGATTTTAATAACAAATTTCGCCCGGTTCTCACAGCTAAGGAGGCGGAGTGGAGGGAGGGGGCTGAGCTCTCACGTCCCACGAGTGAGGCCGGGGGGCCCTGGCGTCCCACCGGGGCCGGGGGAGCAGCGAGCCCGGCAACTTGGTGCAAGTGTGTGGACAGAACGGCAGGGACGTGCCTGTTTGATTTCGCTTCCCAGTTTTCCTTTCTTAAAGAGGCTCACATAATGCTTCCTGTTTCCCACTTGCATGGAAAAGGGGAATTGAGTTCTCTTCCCAGTTTCGTATAAAATACTTTGTCGATCAGGTTTGACCGCAGCTAAAGCTCAGCTGACGAGGCCTGTGTCCACGCATCATCAGAAGCTTTTCAGGAGGAGAACCCGCACTCCCTCCCGCCTCGGTTCCGTAACTAGCGAGTGTGCACGGGGTTTTAGCACAAGGGACGGACCCTGGAGGCTCCTAGGCCACCAGACACAGAGCCCCACATGGGTGACAGTCACCTGCTTCCGGCTTGCGGGGTCAAGGAGCAGGTGGAGCATCGCGAGGTCAGGCAGACAGTAGGCGGGCGCACAGGTCGGAAGGTGGCCGGGGGTGGAAATGTCCCTGCAGCCTTGTGACAGAGATGCCCAACAGCTGGGATTCCCGACTCTGTGAAGCTCACGCAGGAGCCGCTGTGTCTGCTGAGTGGGCAGGAGAAGCCGGGACCCACTGTGCCCTCCTGCGGCCGGAGCTGCAGTGAGCCAGCTGAGAGTTTAAAAACCGTGACTTTTTAGCCCTTTAGCGATACTTTTTAATTGGTGTTAAATGTGAAAGGTTGCTGCAATGCACTTAGAATGGAAACGTACTTAAATAAATAATACGTGGGGGATGTTGGCACTTCCGATTCTTTGATACATGGTCTGTGCCGCCAGAGGATGTCACAAAGCAGCAAACGCCTGGGCTTGTTAAGCCGAAATGCCTCTGGTTTTACACGGGACATGGTTTTGAGATAAGAAGTATACCCCCCTTTCCCTGCATTTTAATATATATTAAACATTTTAAGCGGTTGTAGGAATCTTTGCTATCTCCTTACCATCCAAAAAAAAAAAAAAAATGGAATCTCCTGATCAAGCCACTTTCTGTCCAGTAATTTCTAGTCTAGCTGTGAAATCGATGTGGTCGAACCCCTCGGGCTGAGCACGCGGGCGGGAAGGTGTGCTGGGTGGTGAGCTAGTGATCAGTCTTTGAATGTTGCCTGGCACTTCCCAGGTAAGAGTTACTGTGGCTGCTAGGTATCAGCAGTCACGAAGGAACAGAAGACATGGGTGACATATGTTGAAATCCAGGAGCCATTAAGTTATTTAAAGTCGCGAGTCTTATCGAATGCTGCGGTGAGGCAGAGCTGCTTGGAGACCAGTGTGCCCCAGGAACGGCAGGACGGGTGCCCTGAGGTTCCCAGCAGCACCTTCCCTTCTGCGTCCTTCCCGTCCAGCGACCTGCCAAGCCACCGGAACAGCCGGTGTTTTCGCTGAATGCCGTCGATGCCGAGTGTGGTCAGTTTTGGACACGCTGCCGACGGCCCCTGATAGGCATTTTCTACTACAGCCTCTTCCATTGCGGATGAAAAAAAGTCCAAAAGCAGGAGGCTGCATTTCTATTTTAGAAGAAAGTGAAAACTAACAATTTCAAGACCCATCAAGATACCTGGAGATACTGCTTAAATCTGAGCGGTCAGCCCACGCGGGCCTTCCTTGGAGAAACGCCACGGGTGAACACCCACCGGAACGGGCCGCGACCTGGAATTCCGCCGTTTCCATTCGGATAACCAAGGGACGTGATTCAGACACAAGATTACATCCTGCATTTTATTCAATTCCATATGACAAAATAGGAACCTAGACTAAAACATCCGTTTCGATCAGTCGGTGTGTTGAGCCACGGGCTTCCTCATCAAAAATATGGATCTAGGCAGCGACTCCCAGCTGGTCCGGGGAGGCCCGGGCCCCACATGGCAGCGCGGTACAAAAATAGTGTCTCTCTTCACCATGGGGAGGGGCGGCCTCGCCCTGAACGCCGGGCGTCGGTCTCACGAGCCGTCTTATTTACACACTTTACACTGTTCTGGTTATTTACACATCCCTTCGGGAGAAGACAGAACACTACATGGTACCAAATACTAACAAAAAAAATTCACACCAAAAAGGACACATAAATAATAAAGACATTCAACTGCTGAGACTCGGCAGCAGGAGGTGCCCTGCTTCCTTTTCCCGAGACGGAGACGCCCCACGCATCCCCCCCGAGGAGGGCAGGCAGCCCGTGGGGGGCGTGCGCCACCTCACCCCTGCAGGAAATGGCCGTGGAGCGAGCTCGGTGCCCCTTTCCGACGGAAACCCTCTCCACGTGGTTCCCACGCGGCTCCACGGTGCACTCGCGTGCCGCCGCGGTCGTCTTGGAAAGAGTGTCCTGTTTGCGTTTCGGCTGGGAAGACGGACGCTGCTGTCCGACTCCTTCTTCGGGGCGCCCAGGCCCGCACCGCGACTGCGTCTCTGGGACAGAGGTGCCAGGGGAAGCCCGCTGTCTCAGACTGCCACGCGACCGCCACGCACAACATGAGGTAGAACACACGGCCCGCCGGTGCCGCCCGCCCTGCCCACCCACCCGCTCGCTCGCTCGATCTCGGGCCGTCCTCCCTGCGGCAGAAAAGTCACTGCTCACGTCGGCATTTCAAATAATCAGACGACATTGTGCTTTGTTTTCATCTGAGAAGATAATCAATAAGCTGGGCAGTGAGCAGATTTCCCGGTTACGACTGATTTTCCTGGCAGACACCGATATGTCTCCCCAGTTCACCAGACACGGGAGCAGGGCCCCCGTGGGCGTGGGGGAGGCAGCAGGGGCACGGCGCCCACGCCTGGTCCTCGCGGCTCCCGCTGGCGTCCGACTCCCAGGACGAGTCGTCAAAGGTGCTTTGGGGGGGGGGTCAAGTTCTTAAACGAACGTCGTGGAAAAGTTAAACAGGTCATTTTAACGCTGAACAGCAGGCCCTCGTGGACCGAGGAACTGACAAGTCTCGGTGACTTTTCTGTTTAGGTAGCAAAGATTTCTCATGTGGCCTGACCTTAAGACAAAACAAGAAACGGTAACAGGTTTGTTTGTTTTTTCTTCATTTTCCTTAAATCAGGACTATTTATAAAATACTTTACATCCTCTTTAAATCTTCAAATTATAGACAAACTTCCTAATACAAAATACTAAAAGTGCAGCAGCATAAATTAAGAGTTTGCAACCACATTATACAAACATTCCCTCTTTATTGTACAGCTTTGATGCGCGAAATATCGACTCACAACGGTGTGTAATGCTGCGGCTAGCGTCCAGCGACGCCGTCGGCCACTGGCGCCCAGACCGCGCGAGAGAACAACCGTCCACATAGCAGCTACGAACATTTAAATTAAAAAAAAAAAAACAAACCAAAAACCCAAAATCCGAAGGCTTGTTACTGACAGGTACTTGCACACAGAAAGCATGCTCTCTTTCCCAACAGAACGTCACAATTTGCCTGCATTGAAGGAACCCACTTACTTATCGTAAAAACAAATCTTGCTTTAAAAAAAAAAAAAATCACACAGCCGGAGGTGTGCTGTGGTACAAAGCTACCTTTGAAGTTGGGGCTGTGTCGTCGGTTACCCGCATAATCGTCACATTATAAATACCACGGACAAAGGTACGGTCGGGGGCACGGCGTGCGGAGGGTGGGACGGCGTCTCCGGGGCGAGAGTTCTCAGCACGAGTCCAGTGTCTCACGACTTCGCAAGGGTGTCACTGGAACGCCACGGGGGGGTTGGGGGGGCCCGGCTGGCGCCCAACCCCCCTCACCGGATGGTCGGGTTTTGGGGCGAATGGAACGGGCGTGCGCTGAGCCCTTTCCGTTTCCAGGGGCTCCTCCTGCGCGGGCTCCCATCTGTTCAAAAGGCGGGAGAATTCTCGAGAACAGTCGAGCTCGCCGAGAAACGGGGAGCATGCGGTCGGCGCGTGCTCTGCCGCAGGACGGCGCGGAGGGGACCCGGCACACGGCAGTGCACATCCTGATGGCCACGCGTCGCCGTGCGCAGGAGGGACAGAGAGGGTGGACAAGCCGCCGGGGGCCAGGCTAGTTAATCCCGATCTCCTTGTTGTCCTCGATGAACCTCGTGAATGGCCGGCTGGCCGCCGTGTCGGCGCTGGCTTTGTCCAGGCCCACCGCAGGCGGGCTGCTGCCCGTGCGCGCCTTGTCCATGCCGGCGGCCAGGGAGCCCAGCGGGGGCAGGGCGCTCCCGCCCAGGCTCACGGGCAGCGGGGGCAGGCCTCCGTTCTGGATGACGGAGATCTCGTTGTTCTTCATGGCCAGGCCGTTGGTGATGGCCGCCGCGTACTGGTTCCAGAACCCGGGGTCCACGTTCATGGCTCGCGCGGCCAGGTCCTTCTGGAACATCTCCGAGAACTTCAGGGCGTCGCCCCCGAGCAGAGCCATGGGGTTCTCCACCGACAGGCGACGGCCACGCCTCGCGGGGGCGTTATTCCACATGTGCGTGCCCATGTGCACCTGCGTGGGAGACACGGGAGACACCCACGGTGAGCAAGCACGAGGCGTGGACCCCGGATGCACACGCAACCGGCACCGCGCAGGGCGACTTGCTGGGGGCTGGTGTCGGCCCCCACCCGCGCCAGTCCTCAGCATGGGGGCGGCGGGACGTCGGGACCCCGACTTTCCTGAGCTGTCTTCTACACACACATGCAATGTTTCTTCTAACTAAACACAAGAAACAAAGCCCGTCAATGCGTGTTTCTTCCAACTGACAAACTCGACAGAACCCTCTGCCTCGTGAGGTGTGAGACTCACAGGGACCCTCGGAGGGCGTCCCCGAGCTCAGGGCCCCGGGCCTCTCCTGCCCCCGGAGGTCATCTCCTGTGTCTCTGTGGTTGTAGAAGCCACAGCATCGCCCTTTTTACTCTAAAGAGGCCATGAAGACCCCGGCAGGCTCTTGACCTGGGGCTGGCTGGGACCTGGCCCACATGAGTCATCTAGTAGCTGTTGCACACTTGCCCCCACCCTGGGAATGCGGACGGCAGGCCAGACCCTCACTGTGAACAGAGTGCCCCACGGTGTGCTCTGGCCCTCGGCTGGGTGGTGCCCGCCCCCCCCCCCCCGGACACCCACAGCCTCTTGGCGGCCACAGGACAGAAGGCAGGACCAGCCCTGGCCGGGCCGTGCATGCTCCGTGGGGGCCGCGGGCAGCAGTGTCAAGGCCCAGCCCTCCTGCCTCAGGGTCCAGACCTCCCAAGGGGGGCCCAGCACCCCAACTGGCGACCAGCACCGCACAAGCCCTGCGGGGAGGCGAGGCCCTCTACAGCCAGAGAACACACACATCATGAGTGTGAGCAAACAGCATGCGCCTCAGTGAACGAGAGCATACACACGTGAGTGCACACCTGGCACACACACACAGACACCACAGACTATGCACACAGCATGCACATGTGCACACGCACACCACACACATGCACTCATCCGCACACAAATGTATACATGGGCCCGAACACACTACAGAGGTGAACACACATCATGCTCACCTGTGCACATACACACACCTACACGTACACACCCACATGTGCATGCAGATCCACACACACACACACACCCGCACACCCAGCCACACGTGCACACACACATGCGCACCCCCACATGCACACTCATCCACGTGGGCACAGTCACGCCCTGCATGTGTGCACGCCCACCGCAGGCCCTTGCGCACGGTTTTGCATGGGCTCCCCAGCAGCTGGCCGTCCCCACACCCCCGCCCTGGACCCCAGCTGAAGCTCCTTCTGCTGCACCTCCGGGGTGGGGGGGCCTGCCCGACCGCGTCCCCAGGGCTGGTGGCAGCCGCCCGGGCCCTCACCTTGAGGTTGCCCTTGGTGGTGAAGGCTCTCCCGCAGATGGTGCAGCCGAACGGCTTCTCCCCGGTGTGCGTGCGCTCATGGATCTGCAGGGCGCTGGCTGAGGAGAAGGTCTTCCCGCACGACTGGCAGTTGTGCTGCTTGGGCGTCCGGCGCGGCGGGGGGGCCAGCATGGGCGCAAGGCCGGGGCTCAGCACAGCCTGCGGCCTGGCCGGCACCTGGACGGCGGCCGGCAGGGGCGGGCCCTCGCCCAGCGTGACGGCCTTGCTGTGCCCGTTCATTTCCATTTTGATCAGGGCGGGCGCGGAGCCGGTGACCAGGCTGGGGGCGCTCTGGCTGGGACCTAGAGCAGAGTTGGGGCCAGATAACGGAGAAGGCAGCTCTTTCAGCCTGTGGGTCAGCAAGTGCTGCTTTAAGTTACCCACAGTGGAGCACCCGCGCCCGCAGACCGCGCAGACGAACGGGCGCTCCTTGGTGTGGCTGCGGAGGTGGATCTGCAGCGCACTCCTGCACGCGAAGGGCTTGCCGCAGACGGGACACACGGTGCGCTCACACTTACCGCGATCCCGGCTCAGGAACAGCAGGCTAAAGGGGGCCTCCTCCTTGACGGCCGGCCGGCCGGGGTGGGCGGCCGTGAGGTCCAGCGCGCCGCCGTTCTCGGGGGCGGGGGGCGGGCTGTCCGGCCTCTCGGTCTTCAGCGGCATGTCCGGCGGCTCCTCGTGGCTGCTGAGGCCCGGGGACTTGGAGGGCAGGCTCTCGCTGTGGCTGTTGGTGGGGGATGGCGCCTGCATGGAGGAGGACGACTCGGACAGGGCCGGGCTGCCCGCGCTGCGGCTCTCCAGGTCGCCCGCGGCGGACGAGGAGTCGTTGCTGAGGCGGTCGCTGTCCCCGGACCCGCTCTCTGCGGCCTTGGCGGCGGCCAGCGGCGGGCAGCTCATGACCGAGTCCATCATCTTCATCTGGTTCTCCAGTGCGGCGATGCTGGAGATGACCGAGGGGGGCGAGGGCGGGCAGGAGGCCGGGCAGGGCCGCCGTGCGGCAGCCGGCGTGCTGGCCGCATCCTTCAGCTCTACATCCTCCTCCATGGAGTTCTCGTCCGCGTCGTCCTCGAAGCTGCTCAGGGCCTCCGCGGCCTTGTCGTCATAGGGGAGCTCGGCGTCCATGGCGTCCTGCAGGCCATCGGGCAGCGGCGTGTTGGGGATCTGGCCCCCCATGTGCATGCGGATGTGCTGCTGCAGGACCACGGCATTGGTGAACTTCTTCTGGCAGATGGGGCAGGAGTGCTGCACCCGCAGCGGCGGCTTCGCCCGGTGCACCCCGAAGTGCGTCTTCAGGTTGCCCTTGGTGGTGAAGGCTCGCCCGCAGATCTTGCACTTGAAGGGCCGCTCCCCGGTGTGCGTGCGGTAGTGCATCTTGAGGGCGCTCTGGCAGCTCAGCACCCGGTGGCAGATGACACACTGGTTGGGGTCGGTCATCTTCTTGTCGATGTTCTCCACCAGCTGCTGAAGCTTGGACGTCTCCGAGGTCTGCATGGAGTCGAGCAGCCCTCCGAAAGGAAACTTGGCCTTGAACTGCTCAGAGCTGGCTGCGAGGACCGGGCTGCAGAGGCCGGCGGAGATGCTGCTGTCCACGAGGGCGGCAGCGGAGGACGTGGACGTGGCGGAGACCTGCCCGCTGGCAGGGACGTCCCCCGCCCTGGCACTTGCGCAGGGCAGGCTCAAGGGCTCAGTTTTGGTCAGGGAAGACACGCCAAGCGCGGGCTGTGGCGACTCGGCGGTCACCAGGGCGCCTGACTCGGAGCTGTTCAGGCCAGGGGACAGGGAGGGGCACTCGCTGGAGGCGGGTGAGGGCCGCTGCGGGGAGCGGCTGGCGGGGGTGAGGCTGGGGGAGTCGGCGTAGCCGCCCACGCCGGGGACGGTGGGTGGCAGCTGCAGGCCAACCGACGTGGGCACCGTGGCCAGCACAGGCTTGCTGTCCAGCCAGGTGGTGACCGGCTTTTCGGGGGGCAGGGACATGCCGTAGGGAATCCCGGAGCAGGTCGGCACGTTGTCCAGGTACTCGGGCACGGGGTAGGGGTTCATCTGGATGTGGGGGTACTTCTCCTTGTGCCTCTGGAAGTGCACCTTCAGGTTGCCCTTGGTGGAGAAGCGGTTGCCACAGATGTTGCACTTGAAGGGCCGCTCGCCCGTGTGGGAGCGCAGGTGGATCTGCAGGGCGCTGTCGCTGCCAAAGACCTTGGCGCAGAACCTGCACTTGTGCTTGAAGAAGGGGTCCTCGGCGCTGGCCTTGGGCTCGAACACGGAGACGTTGGGCGGCTTGCCCTTGCGATGCTTCAGGAGGGCCGACAGGGGGTCCAGCGCGTTGGCCGTGGCCGCGATGCTGACCAGGGGGTTGGGGAAGATGACGCTGCTGGCGGAGGTCTGAGGTAGCAGAGGGTTTGGCAGGCTGGGCGCCGAGCTGAGCAGAGGGCCGGGCCCCAGGGTGGGAGGCGTGGGCGCTTTCTGCGGAGGCTGTGAGGTGCTGCCAGAGGCGCTGGCCACGGAGGCCGGGGCGGTGCAGGCCGTCGCCACGCTGGAGGGTGCCAGCCCACTGGACTCGGGGGCTGCAGGGCCCCCACCGGGGACATGCGGGGTGCTTGCCCCGGACGCTGGCTGCGACAGCGGCTGGGGGCCCTCGTAGGCTGTGCTCTGGGCGGCGGCGCCTGGCGGTGTGGGCGCAGGGGCAGCTCCGGCGGGCAGCTGCAGGGCCGGGTGCGTGGCTAGCCCTGGGAGCTGGCTGGAGGCGGGCCCTGGGGCGCTCTGGGCCCCCGCGGCGGCTCCCGGGTTCAGCGGCGGCCTCCGGGGCTGGCGGCTCATCATGGCCACCTGGCTGCGGATCTGCTCGATGAGCTGCAGCTGGTGGACCTGCTGCTGCTGCAGCGCCATCAGCTGCTCCAGGATCATGGGGATGGCTGCCGCCGCGACCCCGCTCCCCGGGCCCGCCGCGCCCGCGGCCCGCGCGCTCTGGGAAAACTGGGCCACCGCCACCTTGGTGCTCAGCAGGGTCTCCAGTGTCACGTTGGTGCTCGGCATGCCGTAGGTGGCCAGCGGCGCCGGCTCAGGGGCCAGCGGCAGAGGCGGCTTTCCGGGGAGCGAGGGGCCCGGGCTCTGGAAGCCCTTGTCCGCGGTCGGGGGCTCCACATCCATGGGCTCCTCCTCCTTCTCCGGGGCCCTCACCTCGCCACCCTCCCCGCTCTCCGGTGGGGCCGCCTCCTCGGGAGCCTCGCTCTCCGTCTGCTCCCCGGGGGAGCTGGCGGGAGAAGGTTCCGGAAACTCCTCCGAGGCCGGGGCCGGCTCATCTTCGTGGACGATCAGCACCAGCGGGTTCTTGGTGCAGAGCTTCTTGTGCCGCAGGAAGTCCGTCCACTTGAAGAACTCGGCGCAGCACTGGTCACACACGCTGGTCTCCTCGCCGCCGCTCCGGCTGTCGTGGCCGCTGTCGCCGTCCTCGGCGCCGTCCCCGGGGGCCGCTGTGGAAACCGAGAGGCTGCGTCAGCCACGGACCGGCCACACCGCCCGCCCTCCACGGCGAAGTTTTGCACACACGTAAAATCAATTATTTTTTATTTTGTACAAATTGCCCCACTTCAGCGTTTCTGACACCCAGCACGCACGTGCTCTGTGGGCCCTTCTCGCTAGCTAATCATTTTCTTAGCGCAATCCATCAAATTACGAGGCTCTATCAATTGTGGATACTGCTTCTTGATGAAATTCCATAGAAGCCATTGATTTCCAATATTTTCATACCATCCGCGGCCGCCCTGTCTGTGGGTGCAGAGCCAGCTTTCGATGGACTCATTAGGATTCTCCCTGCTGTCTGGCCTCCTCGTTTCCAGCAGAATTAGGAGATGCCTGTGCTAGTTCACTTAACATCGCTACACTAATCTGCAACCTTTCAAACTCACATCAGCCGCTGACAGCCAGCCGGCCGCCGCCTCTCCCGGCCGGGCCTCAGAGATTTATCATCTTTATGCGGCGGAAGACATCATAGATTTAATGTAATTCTACAGAAGCTTTCAGGCCGACGGGCACTTATTTCATGTGGGACATTTCAGCGAAATACTTGCATTCGTAAATGCAACAAAGAAAATGTAGCACTTCTCTCCTCTCTGCTCAAAACCACCCTCGCCCCAGCCTGTCGGCAATGAGCCGACCGATCCCGCTTCTGTTCAGCCCTTTGAGAGATCCTTACGGGCCGGGCACACACCCATTATTTGGGGTCTGCCAGGTGAGTTCCCCCAACACGGCCCGGGCTGGATGTCAACTGTGTTTCATGCAATTAACGGGCTCTATCAGATGCAATATTTCTCGGGGAAATGAACCAAAATTGCATGTCACCGTTATCAGCCAACAGCGTTCGGCGGTCTGGTAGCAAACTGGGAATTACGTATTGAAAGTTCATTTACGTTGACGTGTGTAACGCAAGGACGTTGCCGTCCGACACACTTTGTGCACCTATTTTCATCTGCTCTCACAGAAAGACTTAGCAAATTATATGCTTGCGCCATAGTTGGGAAACCCTCTAATTGGTTACACATGTTTAATTACTGTTGCAGGCAGCTACTTCCTGACTTCCCTAACCCTCTTGTGCCGAATAACAACCGCGTTTAATGAACAATTCTAATTCACACCTGATCAAATAAATGGCTGAGCAGGAACAAGGAGCCAGCACACGCTCACATTTGTAGCCCCCGTGGTTCGGACAGTGGGGGCGAAAGGTAGCGCTCGGTAATTACTCAGCTCCGTGCGCCGGCCTGGACGGTGCTGACGCGTAGCTGCTTTTTGTCAACTTACAGATGAGTAACAGCGGCACTCGGTTCCGCAGAGAGAAATAACAGCCGCAAATCAGCCCTTTGTCCCCACGCAGAACCGAGTGTGAGAACGGCATCCCCTAAGTTTGTGCCCCGGAAATAATTTACTGTTATTTCCTCCACAAGGGCACTTGCTGAGAAGACAAGTCTCCCTACTTTTTTTTTTTTTTTTTTTTGGTCGGGTTTTGGGAGGAGAATTAATTCGGCCCGATTTCAGTAGAGAAATTGGATGTTTAAAAAAGTATCCTGTAAAAACATTCGTCCCTCCGCTGGACAAGAAAATAAAAAATATCTTTCAAGGCCGGCCTGCTTGCTGCTCTCCATGAGGCCATTACTGCTGGGTAATTTATACATGCCTTTAAAAAATTATTAGCAGTGTTCAATTAGCATTTTCTTAACTGGCTAAACCATTTGAAGGGGAAAAGTTAGAGCTCGCAGCCCATAAAGACCTGCTGGACTTTTAAACTAAAGTCGGCGCTGACGACCAGAGTGGAGGAGTCTCATTACTGGCCGGTAAGGAATGTGATACATGCAGTAATGAGGTTGAGTATCGCTGGGAGCAAAGACAGCCGATTTATACTGCAGGTAGGCACGCTAACAAAACAAATAGCCCGAGTGCTGGACTTCGCTCCAGGTATGCACAACCTAATTGTACACCTGTGAAGGTCATGAGACAGGGCAACACCCCAAACCCTGGACTCTTCAGATAAATAATTTCTTAAAGATCCATACACAAGGGCTGTCTCAAATTCCAGTGGTGCAGTTAAAAAAAAAACAAACAAAACAAAACCACCGCGCAATGCGCACAATCTGTACATTTAAATTTCTGAGGGGAGCGGAAGGCTCCGCTGTGGCCCCGTGGGTGGGCCTCCAAGCGCCGGCCCAGAAAGCCCATCTGCGGTGCAGGACACCAACTTGCTACGGTATCACTCAACACGGAGCCGAATTTTTAAAGGTTCTTTTCCAAAATGTTAAAGCTATGATCTGAAGGCCTGCCACAACAACCCTCACGCGGATTTTTATGTCTCTACGTTTTAAGAAGAAAAATACGAAGAGATTCATTCTGAGATGCTTTCTACCTTGAAAACCTCAGCGGAGATGACATGGCCCACCTTTGGCACGGTGGACGCATCCGCATGGCACATCCGTGCACGTCCCCCTCAGAGGCTGCTTCACCTGGGGCACGTGTTAGGGGCAATTCACCGAGAAAGTGATTAAAAACCAGCTTGATTTCTGGGCCATTCTTGGCGTGCCGAGTGTTGGAAGACCTAACTTA
The DNA here is from genome assembly GCA_004027475.1 of Anoura caudifer. Classification (NCBI taxonomy): domain Eukaryota; kingdom Metazoa; phylum Chordata; class Mammalia; order Chiroptera; family Phyllostomidae; genus Anoura; species Anoura caudifer. The sequence goes on from PVKU01000077.1 coordinate 541,666, forward strand.
CTTAACTGTAAGTAAATCACATTTTCTCAATGGGCAGTTCCCCGATTTCCTCTGGAGAAAACTAGGGCACAAAATGGTTCGAGGACTTTGGTCCCCCACCGTCCTTCACCCCCAAGTTCTTCGTCGACCCGAACAAATATCTAGAGAAAGGCACGTTTTCCCATTTCCATTGTTTTCTGCGGGTTAAGTATTTTTAGGGTTCCCCTCCAGGTTTGTGGAACTGGGAACTGTTCCTTTTTTTTTCCCAGGGGCAGGTTCTCAACGGCAGAAACTTTCTACCAAACGAGCCACTTGGCTTGATGCAGTGATAAGCGACGATTACCCACGCATGATGAAGATGTTCTCGTCGAAGTAACGCTCCTGCCACTTACGTTCCTTCAGAACTGAAAAAAAAAGCAAAACTGAAGAGAGGAAACCGTGCAAACACGGCATTCCTTCCGTCTGGATCTGGCCGCAGCCATCCCGTTAACGAACCTCATGGAGCAGAGGGTCGCCGGGTTCTGCAAGTGAAGTTTCCGAAGAAATCCGCCTTTTGCTTAAAACACATGTAAAAAAAAAACTGCAATTAGTGAAGGGAAAAAAATTCTTCACGGCAATCTAGATTTCTTATTTTGGACGAATAACTTAGAATCGCCACTTATATATTTTTTTTTGCACTGGGCTTTGCATCATAATATCCCAACGGTCAGTTCGGCCGCTGTTCTCACTTGCTCAAGCTGGGACCGTTTTCCGCTCCAAAGCTGAATGTCCGCGCCTTCCCTCCAAGTTGCAGAGAAGCGCACATGTTGGAGGACAGTTTTGAGTGAAATGTGTTCAAACAAAAAGCGTCCCCGTTGCACGGTGGGATGGGAATTTCGGGCGCACATTTTAAGGATGTTGTTGAACAACATGCATCTCCACCGAGCTGATGGCTAGGAAATACGTGAACGAGCCCATTTTTCGGGGGGGGGGGGGAAGGAGCCCTCTGAAGTGGCACTCCAGAGCCGGGCGCAGGCCCAGGCTTCTGCGGCGCTCGGAGAGGGAGGCATAAAATAAGCCCTTGTACCCCGATGGCTCCTCTCATTGCAGTGACGACATGTATCGTGTTTCCGTGCGTATGTGCTAATCTGGCAGCAGGTGCTCGTCTCGGAAAGTGCTCTCCGCCACGAGAAGACACATGCGGGAAAGACCCGAATGCCGGTCCCGACGTGGGCACCCCCCTCCCGGAGCCCTCTCACCCTGCGCTTGTTTTAAGCTGATACGAAGTCGGATTCGGAGGCAGCCAACCATCTTTTAATTAAGTTTACATTGTAACTGGCCTTTGCGCTCTAAAAATAGAAGTTATTACCTCCATTAGTTAATATGGCTTAACTTTCTTATTTCAAGGAGGAAGGGGGTCCATGAACCCCTGCCACAAGGGTAGAAGTCTGAGAGATTTATTTCTGATGCAGCCAGAAGTTCTTACTTTCGGGGGGGGGACGTGGGGGGGTTGAAAAGCAGGCACCTCGAACACTGTCACGACAGCCAAAGCAGTTTATTTTCCACATACTGACGATCCCACGACTAAGGTTTCAAACTGCACACAGGCACTGCTGAGGCGGGAATTCACAGTGAGTAAGGGTTACATCAGCACAGGCGACACGAAAATGCCGGCCCCCACCCGGCCCCCAGCCTCGGGGGAGGGGGCAGGAAGACGCTGTCCAGGTGACTCGCCCCTCTCTGTGCATCAGTGTGAGAACAGGCTTCTGGCGGGGTGGGGGCAGGCGGGGGACAGTCTGCCTCGCGAATGTCCAGTCTGTGCCGCCCCCCTCCCCAGGTCGGGCGGGCACGGGGCTTCATGCCGTCTCTGCGTCAGGAGCGAGGACACAGCCGCGGGGGAGGCCACCTCGGCTGCAGAGGAAACGTAGAGTCGGCTTACAGCGGTCCCCGCGCTGGCTCCGAGCGTCTGAGGTTTCCCTCGCGGCACCCCACTCAGACCTGAGCAAGCCCCTCGCCCCTCCCGTCCTCCGAGGAGAGAAAGTGGGTCCCGTGGCCTTGCAGAGAAAGTCCCCAACGGAGGGATGGCTTCGGGGACCGCCTCGCAGACACAGGGCTTTTCTCTCTTCTCGCTAACAGCCCACAGAGCATGTTTAACACAAATGTCCCTATTCTTAGGATCAACACTCCCAGTGTGAAGGCATCTTCTCCCTCAAAACTCCCCCCACAGACACGAGCAACCAAACCCCCAACCGTCCCACAGCTCTGCCGGCTCCCTTTCTGCTCTGCCACATGACAGGCACTCCCGTGTCCCCACTGTCCCCTGGAGAGGGCAGGCTGTCCACACCCACCAGGATATTCTTTGAAGCCACAAGGGGAAACCATCGCTGCCACGTACACGATGTGAAAACCATGGCAGGTGTCAAGCTTCCTTCAAAACCCCCCAACGGCAGGGTTCCAGCAAGGCGTTCTCATGTCCGCTTTGCAGGGGCGCAGGGCCTGGGAAGCAGGCCCACCGGTCACAAAGCTGTGACAGGCAGGCCTTTCCGGGCAGTGCCCCTCGGCCCCCAGAGCGCGCCTCCCCTCGGCTCCACTTCCTCGGCCGGTTTTCAGCCGGGCACCGTCAGCAACAGAAGGGAGCCCGTTCGGCCGGGGAGGAGGGCGGGGACCCCTCTGCCTTCACCAGTGACTCTCAAAGGCCCCGTGGGTCCTCACGGACGGAAAACGGACTTTCTCCTTCGCCTCTGCCATCCCTGAAAAATCTACAGGGCATTTTTCAAGTTTTCCTCAATCATTAGGAGACACGTATTTTCTTGCAAATTAATTCTTTTTAACTCCTTATGATAGCT